>BPLQ01013336.1:0-18600 GCA_021605075.1 Caerostris darwini | reverse complement strand
TAATTTTGTTTGCAATAATTTTTCTTCAAGAAAAATTATGTTTTTAAAGAATTTAGAGAGAATTTTATTTATATGTCGACAACTGATGTAAGAAAAAAACACAGAATTATTGATTAATTTTATCATTTTTGTCAATTTTTTTTAAATATTATTCATCACTGTACGAAGAATTTTACTACAAAATCAAAACATTGTTATTTTAAAAAATAACAACTTACCATTTAATTTTTTTTTAAAATTTAAAAAGAAATTTCTAATTAAAAAACTAAAGATTGAAAACGAACAACATATGTATGTCAATTATATTTATGCAAATATACTCATTAGTATTGTGATTAACAATTCTATGTTAAAGTTAATACACTCATGTCCATAAATTAAGGATAATTCAGAATCACACAGAAATTGAACTCTAAAATAAAAATTTCACCTGTAGAATTATCACACACATCTTGAAGAAAAATATGCAAATTACAGGAAACCACCAGATGGTGCGGATAGTACGTCACAATGACGAGAGTGTAAGAGAGGGGTATTTAAGGAATATTGGCAAAGAAGTAAGATTGTTCACAAGCGCTTTAAAAGCCTTTCAGTGCAATAACCCCATAGTTATGGCACAAAGGAAGCATTTAGATGATTGTTTACGTGGTAGAATTATCGGAGGACTGGAATGTGGACGTACCCATTTGGAAGTACCCGAGGAACTTGGAATCGCACAGAGTGTCATCTCCAGGCTTTGGCAACGATTCCAAGATGATGGTAATGTGAGTAGATGCTACAGCACAGGTCGCCCCCGAGTCACAAAGCCGAATGAGGACCGGTATTTAGCAGTTACTGCCAAAAGAGACAGACGGAACACAGCATCAGACCTGTTACGTCAGCTCTCTTCAGCTACCGGTACGACAGTTTCAAGGCACACCATGTACAGACGCTTAGGGCACATTGGTCTATATGCTCGTAGGCCTGTGAGATGTGTTCCACATACCGCAACTCACTGTAGCCTGCGATTAACCTGGAGTAGAGAGCATGCATTGTGGACACCGCAACAGTGGTCTTGTGGTTTAGTTTGCAGTCTGGTACCCGTTACCACCAAGAGAACACCATTGAACGATACCGTTACGGTGGTGCAGGATGGCTCGTTTGAGGAGGAATTATTATTGGTCCTAGAACTGACCTGCCTGTTCAGAATGTAACGATGACTGGCCACATCTATCGGGATGTTATTCTGGAACAACATGTACGTTTGTTTCGGGGCGCCATGGGTGCTGAATTTCTGTTTATGGATGACACCGCCCGTCCTCACAGTGCAAACATTGTAGACGAATGCCTTCAATTGGAGGATATCACCCGTATGGATTGGCGAATATACTCACCTGATTTGAATCCAATAGAGCATGTGCGGGATATGCTTGGCCGACGAATTGCATCCCGTCAACCCCCTTCCCACCTGTCAACCGGAACTTCGGAGGGTATTGCTTGATGAGTGGTGTAATATTCCCCAAGAACAGATTGATAATTTGATACTCAGCATGCCTAGGCGTTGTAAGGCCTGTATTACATCGTCCGGGAAACATACTCCATATTAACCATCATACTAACCATGTTATACTGTTTTTTGTAAATAGGGTCTTTTTTGAAATTTGCTCCAGGGAGTAAAAATGGCAATTTTTGTTAATTATGTCAAACATATAGCATATTTTTTGCTGTTTACCTTTTGTTTAATAAATAGATTTTACAAATAAGTCAAATTTGTTTTGCTTCTATCTCTTTCTTTGCCTGAACTTCATTATCCTTAATTTATGGACATGAGTGTAATTACTAATATATCTGCCTTATTTAAAGACTACTTAGATTATTGCCTACTGCCTTAACTACTACTTATTAAAGATTACTTACATTACTGCCTATTTCCTTAATTAAAAACTACTTAGACTTTCAAGGAATAAGTTTTTTTTTTGTGGAAATCTGCACATTCCCTTAAATTTATTTTAATGCTAATTAAATTAAATAAATATAAAGATTTTTGTTCTTTAATATCAATTCTAAAAAATTTTCAAATATAAATAAGTAAATAAAAACTTGAATTTTAATCATTTTTCTTCTTACCTCGCCCGTCGTTTTCAAAGTATTACTTTAATATCATTTTAACATTATTTTAATTAAAGAACTTACGGAGTTTGTTTTACCACGTATGTAGAATTTTATTTACCTCTGCCAACAAATACCGTCGAACAAAAAAATTGTAAAGATTGTATTTTCGATTCAGTTTTATCACTTCTTACCTCTCTCAGGTTTTTTTATTGGCTTTCAACTGCCTTCAGATTGCAAGTTTAAGTGATAGGATGACATCTCCTTATCCCTGGCTTGTTGCCTGCGTCCGAGGTTGTCACGTGATTTGAAATGTGGTAAATCGCCCTTCCTGTACAGTAAAAGTACTTGTCAGAATTGGATGTGCAATATAAAATACAATGTACCACAAACGATAAAGTTACACTGTGTAATTGTCTACGGGCTCGGCTGTTAGGTGTATTATGACCTCCAATGACGAGTTTACGTTAGTTGGAATGACTGGACCTGTGGTAATAAAGGCGTTTATTGTCAACTGTAAAATCTTTTCCGTCAAAGTAGATCATCGTGATTTCCTTTTATGGTCTTCGATGCCCAAAATGCAGTGCCTCGACTTGTGTGTCTTTGGGGAAATTCAGTTCCCAACATTTCTTTTCAATTAAGTATGAGAAACGTTATTTTTGCTGTTAAAAGAATTATAGTCTTTAAGGCTTAAACGCAGAGGGAAACTTTGGGTAGTTTAACAGCATCCTATCATGCAAAAAAGTAGTTAAACTTTGCTTTATTTTTCCACTGTTTCTCTCTTTCCTAAAGCACGCTACGAACCGTTGTTGAATATTTTGCAAGAGAAATGTATTCAAAAGTTTTGTAACTCTCCTTATTTTATTAATTTTGTTCATTGCAAAGAAAAATAAATTCGTGTCCTTTATTAAAAAAAAATAATGCAAGTAGCGTAAAATTAAAAATAACTATCACAAAACAACGAATGTTAATAGAAGAAGGAAAAACAATTAAAATTATTCCTAGCCCTCATCTGCAATTCTGGTTAAGAAATAAATAGAATTAACTCATAAAAATAAAAAATTGGGTTTTTTTTTTTTTACTGCATTTAAAACATTTATGTTCGAAGTTGTTTCGTAAGACCTGTAGGTTAACTGAACTAATAATGACAGATATGTCTGTTACAATTTATTCATAATTCATAATTTATATTTTAATCGTTATTTATATATTTTAATTATTATTTATTATAATTTAATCATTTATTACCTGATATAACTCTGCACTGCACAAAATGTGAAGCTGATATCTTCATGGATTGTATTAGAGAGATTTTATTATTCTTCCCTGTTCTTTGAGGCCAAAGGATGAACTATCCAATCCACAGATTTATCGTGATCATTTTCCTATAGATGAGTGAAATTTCTATTAGGTTTCAACTTATGGAGTTGGAATTATCAATCTTTCAAAACACAACGCGCTATCCACCTAGCCAATAGGGCACAAAAAAGAGATTTACAGATGCTAGTAGTTAATGTATCTCTTTCTAAATTATTGCAATTTATGCCATAAATCATAATTTATATATTAATCATTATGTTGTTTACAATATCATACAATTTACATACAATAACACAAAATTTATGTTGTTGTTTACAATATCATATAATTTACATACCATAACACAGGGGTCTGATGTCCGAGTGGCTAGGGCTCGGTACCACAAGTATCGAGTTCAAATCCCGGCTCGTCCCATGGGTGTTGCAGTGGTTCGGAATCCCCTTTAAACCGTAGTTCCCGGTCCTAATAGGATTGTAGAGCGTTGCCGGGCATTGTTACTCAGCGTCCGTGTCTTATCATCAAGTTACAAGCACCTCCTGGGTAGTGCAAAGTGAGTAACGTCAGTGCAGCCCTTATGGCATGAAAGGTCACGGTCTATTTGCCAGCTGCATTAGAAAAAAAACATACATTAACACAAAATGTATGTTGTTGTTTACATTAACATAAATTTGTGCTTTCTCCGCATTTTTTTTTGTTTAGGAAAAAATATAACTATAAGAACAAACAGCTAATTTATGCTTTTTAAAATCTACAATTTCTCGCCAACCCCCAAACCAAACACACTAGTTTTGCAACAAAAAGATTCAATGAAAACGAGATTCATTACCTATCTACATTTACTCAACGAGATGTAATTTAAAGCTCCCAAGTTCTGAATACAGAAGAAGCCACTAACATTAATTATCCCCTACAGCTTTAAGAAAAGGAAGAAAAAAATAAAAGGAAATCATCTTAAAAGAAATTTCATCAGAAATTTCAACTTTTATAAAAATAAAACTCAAAATAACCAAGCATACCAGTTGGTTATAGAGGAAGACGAAGCGAGCATATAAGAACAGGAAGAAAAAAAAACAAAAAAAGGAAAGATACGCAGACGGAATTCTTCGGAAGCTTGGGTCTCTTTGTTGAGGGAAGAAAAGGCGTGAATAGGGTTGGGAACAGTCTCTTATCATCCGTTCTGAAACGCTTGGCAAATAAAAAACAGGACCTCCTTCACCGGCTCTTCTCATTGTATGGCAGTCTATTATGCCTGCTATGATAGGCAAGATTTGGTTTAGGCTAGAATAGAGTTGTGCTTCATTGCTTCAAGATTTTTATGAGGCAAACTTCAGCCCAGTTGAGACTTCGTGAAGGGCACGTAGCAGAGTACGACAGAAGGAAAATGGCATTAAATCTTTTGTGGCGGCTTTCTTTTTTCGATTAAATGTATAAAGTATAAAATAGGGGATAAATATTTTTTCCTTTAGCATATAAATATATTTTTCTTTTCAAATTATCTAAGAAATATTTTGTTATAAGAGAAAGGCAAGTATGCCTCAGATTTTTATTTTGTTTCATAGATTGTTTAACAGATTGCTTGTCATGTGCTATTATATAATACATTGGCATTTATTACTGTTAGTTTTCTAGGATGTATGTGCTTTCTGTAAGTAACCCTCTACTGGCAATAACTAATTGCTATTAATAAAATAATGGTTAAAGTTATGAATAAAAGATTGTGATTTATTATGCTACTAAAAGCTGTGTAGAAAGGATTAGCTACAACTAATAATATTAATAACAATATATCTGTTAATCAAAAATTAGAATATATAAAACTAATGATAAATAAAATTAGCCTAAATTTTTATTCTTTAGTTACTTCAACACAGTTAAGATTTCATGAAGAAAATTTATCTCATAAAATCATTTTTCAGCTGTTTTGTGTGTGCCTCATGGGAACCCTGATAATATAATTGAGAAGTCGGAGCCAGGAGTTAGGAATAATGCATTTGTGAAGGAACTGAATTCAATTTAGAAATACAATTCCCGACTCATACCGAAAATACATTTTATTTTTAAAAAAATTCCCTGAATTAATGTTAAAATTAAATGTTCAAAAGACAAATCAATTGTATCTATCCAATTACTACTTTAACAGCATGGTAAGTATATGCTAAGTGACTTTTAATATCATTGAGTCATAAAAGGCTATTTTGATCAACAATGAAAGACGATTTTATAAAAGGTATTCTATAATTAAAAAAAAAATAAGATTTAATGTATTATAAATATAGCCTCTTTCTGCTTAAAATGTACAATTTTCTTTTGCTTGTCTTTAGCAATTATATAATACTTTGATAACTATTAATTCGATGCCGTTATTTTTCTAGGATATATGTGTTTTCTATAAGCAACTTTAAAGTACAAGAATGTCATTTAATTCAGTACAAATACTACACCTTTAAAAGTGTAAAAAATAATTTACTATGGAAAAAGGTGTTTTTGTAAATATAGAGGTCAATAAAAGTCATTGAATTTAATTAACATTTTTTTTTTAAATTCATTAATAAAGATCATATAGTAAAGACAAATTATGGAAAAGAGTAGAGAATGAAATCCGACTCAGGGGTCTGAAATGTTTTTGCAACTCTCCACCTTTGACTCTACCATAACTTTCATTGTGCAATTGTAAAAAATCGTATGGACCCTGACGAAAGTTCCAAATGTTGCACGTGTATCTAGCCAACTAAATATAATTATTAGGCAACGCAAGTACTATGAAAACGCAAGGATTATTAATATTTCTTCCGACCTACATTTATAAATGATACTTTTGTTATTCAAAATACATATATTGTCATTTGACTAACTTTCTAATTTTTAATTCTCAGATCACTCCAATAGTATTAAGAAATAAAAATTGAAGAAAAAGTCTGTCAACAAAAAAATGCATATGATAGCCATATGACAAGTGAATACATATAATTGATTAATAAAAAAATGATTTTTTGTTAATCAAATCCTCATTATCATCAATATTCTCAGAAGAGGAATATGCAGACCGAACCAAAATTTTAAAATTTGCTTTTAATTTCAGTATATCTAAAGGCATACTCTTTGTTTTTCTCTTGAAGAAAAGTTTTAATTATCCCTTTTGCTGGATATTCATGCGAAAAATCACTTTTTTATCCGCCCCACTGACTCAGGGAATAACAGCCCAAAGAAAACCAGCTTCACCGCCATTGAACACCGAATGACACAGCTAAAGAGTCCGGTCGACACACCATTCCGAAAAGTAACCAGCCATGAGTGTCGATAAGAACCCAAAACGAAAGAAGAAAGAAGAAACTAAGAACAACAAGAATTGGACTTTCTCGTCAGTAACTCCACGCATGTGATCCTGACGAAAATCCTTACGGACGGTAACAGCCCCCATGTCGCATCTGCATTTACACGCTGGCAAGACCAGTCACTTAACCGTAAATATCTGATTAAGCATTATTTCCCATTATAAAAACAAGAGCGGCGAAATGTTTCTAGATAATGACGACCGATAAAAATCCGCTGGATCTATTAGTACTTGCAAAAGGCCAAATGAACTGAAGAAAGCCTCAAAGAAATCGAAGGGGTGGAGGGTGGTAGGGAGGGAGGCTCTAAGAGTTGGTAGCAGGGTGGACAGGCAATTTGTAGCAGACGTTTTTTTACCTGTATTTCGTTAAGACTCCACATCGGGTTGCTTTAAAGAATCCTTCATTGGACTCCTTTAAGCCTTCTGCCTCCCCCGCTTTTCTCTTATCAGTGTAAGTCTCTCGTTCCTAATTACTCTCGGTGACTGAGGATGGGGGTGTTGGAGGAGGAGAGAGCGGAGGACATAATGGTTGTTTCGCATTCTCTCATCACCTGAATTTCGAAAAGATTTATTTTCTTTCTTCTTTTTCAATCTTTTACTGTTCGTTCCATTGTTAGTCTTATTCCGAGTGTAGTATTCTTCCATTTTCTTTCCTTTTCTTTTTCTTTTTTTTCGGTATAAAATCAAGAAGAAATTAGAAGTTTCTTTCTTTTTTTCTTTTTTTTTTAATGAGAATCCAAATGTCAGATTTTCTACTCGGGCAATAATTAAGGCCTCTGTGTAGGTAATGAAAGGGCCTGGAAATTCTAAATGGTATGGCTGTTGAGTTTGAGGATCAAATGTCTTTCAAAATAAAGATAATTTTTCTTTCAATTCGAACTTAAAATCAATAACATTTCTTCTGGATTTGGCATATGAAGCAATAGCGGAAAATATTTTTGATGATATTTCATATTATCAGTTGAACAGTTTGATAGCTTTAGAGGCCAAAGTTCATAAATAAATGAAATTAAAATGAAATGAATGTAGAAAAAATAATAATAATTTAATAACTATAGACATAACATAGTTTGTAAAATTCTATAAAAAAAAATACAGAAGTTGATTTTCGCTGTTTTAGGTAATTGATACCGAGCCATACCATATTTGGAAAACAAACTACATTTGATACATTTACAAAATTAAACTTTATATGACTCTAAATGTGTTCTATGAATCAATTGAATTAGAAAAAAACAGCACGTGAACAAGTTAATAATAAAATAAAACATAACTTTACATAAATATGTTATTGCAAACTCTGGTGTTTCGGGAAATATAAGTACTCTGTAAGCCCACCTCTTGTAGGGGCAGCTGGTAGGAAAGAATCAGTTATTTTTAGAAATGGATCAAGCTAATAGGGTTATGGCGCCTTTAAGTCTCATATTGACAGTCACGCTGTCTAGTGGGAGTTTTACCAAGTTTGGTTCCCCACGATGGCAGATATGAATAGTTACTTTAAAAAGTACTCCCAGGAAGCAATGTATTTCTTCATTTCCATCGGGTTGTCTATGGCAATATTATAGTTAAGTATATAATATGCATAGTTAATATACATAGTTATTAATATACGTAAGTGGATCCCAAGATCTACAACCGAATAACCAAAAAAAAGGAATTTGTGATAGTAATTAAAAAGTTCAAAAATTATTGATCATTTCAATATTTTTATAATTTTTTATGTTAATTTTTATTTTAAATAAAAACATTTCAAAACTCTCTTAAATAGGTTCCTCCTTTTCTGCAGTATATGTACATATATACAGAAATATGTATTTTGATGCTGAATAATAATAGGGAAATAGAAAAAAAATTGAAATAATATATAATGGTAGAAAAATGTTTCATCAATAACATATTTGAATATATTCACTGTTTTAGCTATTTAATTTAATTCATCTCAAAAATATAATTTAATCGTCCTCTTCTATTTTAATCGTCTACCCTTTAATAGAACTTTCAGTGTATAGATAAAAATCTTGCCAGTATATATACTTTTATCTCAACTAAAAAATAATACTTCTAAAGTGTACAAAATTTATTTGAATTCAATTCATGATTCATTTTTCTTCTGAAGTTTCTTCAAAAATAAATATTTATTATTAAAGACAAGAAAATATATTTTTTATAAATATACATTTATTTAGTTATTAAGAATTAATTATTTACATTGATATAATAAAGTATTTTTATTATTATTCCAGTTGTGAATTATGAAATATATATATGATTCGTATAGCATATATGATGTGTTTGACGATATGATGATTTATATATTTTGATACAGTATGATTATTATATCGTATATTAGATATATTATGATTTATATTATATGATATTTTGATTTATATAATGTATTTTCTTATGTAAAATAATAAAAAATATTCTTACTATAAACTATACTTGAAAAGTAAGAAGATAGAAAAGTCTGTTTAAAAAAAAATTATTTTCGAAAAAATATGTGAAAATTTTTAAATATTGTTTAAAAAGTAGTAAGCATATATATATAATAAGATAACGTGTAATCTTTATGATCTGAAATAATATGTGTAATTGTAGCACGAAACAAATAAAAATATAGATACTGATTACGTACAGTGGTTGGTTATTCCATGTAAGCACTTACCATATTGTTAACTCAGAATAACCGTATTGCGTAGAGTTATTTAAAAAGTTTAATTTGCTTAACAACAATTTTTTTAATTCTGAAATGAAATATATTAATTTAAAAATGCTAACGAATCTATAGTTATACAGAAACTAAAATTAAATGCTGCTGTAAAAAGTTGCTGGAGCACATGTTACTCAAGAGATTTATGGCATCAGGGCACCTACCGTAAAACCCTTTCATGCCTTAGGACTTTCTTTCAAATGAATACATTGTTATTTAAAATCACTCATTTAAGCAACTCGCATCAGTTGAAAACCTTTTGAAAACTAGCCTACTCACCGTTTTCTGAATTAACTCTTCTACTTTCTTCACATGCCTGGGGGGCAGTAAATGAAAAATAAAGTCGTCCAGAAATCAAACTTTCTCCTTCCTGTTAATCGAAAATAACCAAAGTGTAACCATTGAAACAAATGAAAGCTCATCTGTTAAATCTGTTGACGTGAAAATGGAGAGACGTAAAAGCAGAAGTACAATTAACCGAATCCGCACATGCTGTTTAAAAGTTCGCGAGAATTAATTTATGACTTAATTGTGCCGTGAAGGAGATCTCCGTCTTCCTTTTAAGAAAGGACTCCTGGCGGCGAAGTTTCATCTAGACTCTGAAAAGAAGGAAATGAAAGCGCTGAACTGTCCTGTCATATGAATAGACTGTCGCAGTCGAATTTATAACTGACTTTGATTTCAAATATATTTCCACATTTCGAGAACGCATTCATGAGTATTCTCACTGCGCCCAGATTCCTGAATCAGTTTTGAATCAAATAATCTTTATTTAAATTGACAAACATATATCCAAAATAATAATTCATTCTTGTAAATATGTGCAAAATAATTTTAATTTTTAAAATTTCATCAACATTTCAGAAGTATGGACTTAATGTGAGATCAACGTTATTTCACTGATTACTAATTCATGAATCTTACTGGAATGCTACTTTTCACGAAGAAGCATTTGGTTTCAAGGTAAAAATACATTTTCTAAATATAGTGTGCCCCAAATTTCACAAGATTTGAATTCCCAGACGTCCTAAACTGTCTATAATATTTGGTAATTTTTGAATGGTTAGCGCTTTGGCGCTAAGCACCACATGTTTTAAGGCCGAGTCCGGGCGTTTTTATGGACGTATGTAGTGGTGCGGAATCCACTTTAAACCGTAGGCCCCTATCTAACATGATCGTAGAGAGTTGCGGGGGTATTGTTACTTCGCGTTCATAGCTTATTTTCAAGCTATGCGCACCTCCTGGGTAGTGATAAATGAATAACAGCAGCTTATGCCATAAAGATTAACTGTTTCTGTAGCGCCAGCTGCATTAGGAAAACCACATATAGTGTATAATCGTTATGATTTGAAATTGTGTGTGTATTTCTATCGCAGTACTAATAAAAACATAGTTTCTACTTGCTTACATACGGTTGGTTATTTCATGTACGCAATTACCATATTTTAAACACGGAATAAACGCATTGTATAGTAAGATATACTTATATAAAAGGAATGTTTAGTTAAATATTTAAAAAGGAATGATTATTTTATAAAAACACTAGAAACTATATTCAGAACTTAAAACAAAATTAAAAAATTAAATGATGTAAATGAATGGTTGGACAAAAATTTTATAATCAATTTTTAAAAGAGATTTATGGCAACAGGACAAACCATTAAACCCTTTTTGCCTTAATGAATTTCTTTCAAATGAATACATTGTTAAATAAAATCTTTCATTTAAGTATCTAATATCAGTTGAAAACCTATTTAAAAATAGATGCTTTTGATTCCATTTCTTCACATGCCTGGAGGCCATAAAATTAAAAATAAAGTCCTTGAGAAATCAAACTTTAGCCTTTATGTTGATCGAAAATAACCGAAGTGTAACCATTGAAACAAATGAAAGCTCCTCTTTAAATCTGCTAGACGCGAACATGGAGATGACGTCCAAAAAATGTTGATTTCAGTTAACCGAATCCGCACATGCTGTTTAAAGTTCGTGAATTAATTTATGACTTTAATTTGCCGAAAAATCTCCGTCTTTCCTTTAAGAAAGGAAAAGGCGGCGATGTTTCATCTAGACCCTGAAAAGAAGGAAATGCATGCACTGAACAGTTCTGTCATATGAATAGACTGTCGCAGTCGAATTTATAACTGACTTTGATTTCAAATACATTTCCACATTTCTGGAAAGCATTCATGAGTATTCTTAGTGTGAGTATATTCCTGAATCAGTTTTGAACCAAATAATATTTATTTAAATTGACAAACATGTATCCAAAATAATACTTCATTCTAGTAAATGTGCGGAAAATAAGTTTAATTTTTAAAATTTCATCAACATTTCAGAAGTATCGTATTAATGTAAGATCAACGTTATTTCTGTGATTAATAATTCATGAATCTTACTGGAATGCTACTTTTCACGGAGAAGCATTTGGTTTCAAGGTAAAAATTCATTTACTAAATATAGTGTGTCTCAAAATTCGCAAGATCTTGATTCCCAAACATCCTAAATAGTCTGGCGTAGTTGGTAGTGAAGGAACTGATTTCCCTTCAAATTCGCCTTCAGGCGCGTTTTGGGAAGTGAATATACCAAATTGTTTACTAAAATAAATTGCCTTGTATTCTTAATTGAAAACATTACTTCTTGCATGAATTTTGGGGCATCCTATACTAGATTTTATGTATAATTATTCGTCGATTTGGGTATTAAATGAAAAACATTTAATTCACCAATATATTTCTAACTTATGAATCTTCCTTTAAGAAAGTTGAATAAAAGTAAATTATACATATTAATTTCTAATTTTAGTGAACATTTTAGAAATGTGAATGGTGAACGGAAAAGAACTTATTCTTTATAATACACATTGTTTTCTCCATCTGTAAATATACTTATGAACCTGAAATAGGCACTTTAGTATCGTCGATCTTTGCATAACTGCCAGTTTTATGCAATTCTGTATTATTCAATTCCCACAAATGCAAAAAGTGAGAAGAGGACATTCGTTTTCTCAATGAAAAAAATTGCAATATGGTTCAGAAACTCATCTGTAAATGTGTGCCATTTGGATAGGTTTTCGAATCTAGCCTTGGATGATATATATGACGCGTTTATGATTTGATGCGTTTTATTTATATAATGTGTTTTCTTACATAAAATACAAAATAATTCTTACTGTAATCTATACTTGAAAAGTAGGAAGTTTTAAGAGTTAGTTTTAAAAAAATTATTTACAAAAAAAAAGTATTTAAAAATTTTTAAATATTGTTTGAAATGTAGGAAGCATATAAAACAAATAAGATAAAGTGTAGTCTTTATTATTTGAAATAGTATGTGTATTATTAACATAATATTAATCAAAATATAGTTACTGATTATATTGATTGATTTGTTATTCCATGTAAGAAATTACCATATTATTAACATGAAATAACCGTATTGCATAAAGAGTTTAACTTAATAACAACAATTGTTTTTAATTCTGAAATGAAATAGATTAATTTTAAATACTTACGAAGGTAAAATTATAGAGAAACTAAAAATAAATACTTTTATAAAAAGTTGCTGGACATTGAATAATCATGTTACTCTAGAGATTTATGGCATCGGGGCACACACCGTAAACCTCTTTCATGCCTTAGGACTTTCTTTCAAATGAATACATTGTTATTTAAAACCACTCATTTAAGTATCTCGCATCAGTTGGAAACCTTTTGAAAACAAGCCTACTCACCGTATTCTGAATTAACTCTTCTACTTTCTTCACATGAATGCAGAAAACTAAATTAAAAATAAAGTCCTCCAGAAATCAAACTTTCGCTTTTCTGTTAATCGAAAATAACCGAAGTGTAACCATTGAAACAAATGAAAGCTCATCTGTTAAATCTGCTGACGCGAACATGGAGAGACGTAAAAGCAGAAGTACAATTAACCGAATCCGCACATGCTGTTTAAAGTTCGCGAGGATTAATTTATGACTTAATTGTGCCGTGAAGGCGATCTCCGTCTTCCTTTTAAGAAAGGACTCCTGGCGGCGATGTTTCATCTGGACTCTGAAAAGAAGGAAATGAATGCAGTGAACAGTCTGTGATATGAATAGACTGTCGCAGTCGAATTTATAACCGACCTTTGATTTCAAATATATTTCCACATTTCGGGGAACGCATTCTTGAGCATTATTGGTGTGAGTATATTCTTGAATCAGTTTTGAACCAAATAATCTTTATTTAAATTGACAAACATGCATCCAAAATAATATTTTCAGCTCACTTTATTCGAGTAAATATGCGCAAAATAACTTTAATTTTTAAAATTTCATCAACATTTCAGAAGTCTCAAATTAATGTGAGATCAACCTTATTTCACTGATTAATAATTCAAGAATTTTGCTGGAATGCTACTTTTCACGAAGAAGGTAAAAATTCATTTACTAAATATAGTGTGTCTCAAAATTCACAAAATCTGAATTCCCAGACATCCTAAATAGTCTGGAATATTTGGTAATGAAGGAGCTGATTTCTCTTCGGATTACACCTTTAAGCTTGGGTGTTTTGGGGAGTGAATATGCCAAATTGTTTTTTTAAAACAAATCTTCTTGTAGTCTTAATTAAAAACATTACTTCTTACATGACTTTTAGGACACCTTATATCAGATTATATGTATTCATTGATTTAGAAATTAATTGAAAAACATTTAATTCTCCGATATATTTCTAATTTAATCGACCTTTAAGAAAAGTTGAAAAACGGTAAATTATACATCTTAATGTGTAATTTTCTGATCATTTTAGAAATACGAGTGGTTTACAGAAAAGAACTGATTCTTTATATTACTAATTGTTTTCTCGATCTGTAAATATACAGGGTGGTTATAAGTAAAATGACACTATTCAGACTAATCTAGAACCCGTTCTACTAAACGGATTTTGATGAAACGTGGTATATACGGTACATGGACCATGGGAAAAAGATTTCCGCAAATAAAAAAATAGTTCAAATTTTGACCACCAATGGGAATTGTGGCGATTAAAGAAGGACAAAAAAATTGCCAAACCATTAAATTTATTCAAGTTCAAAATATGCTCAACGTGCTCTCCATTGACATGAATTACATGTTGAAAGTGCATTATAGCGTGTTCAATGGTCGAGCAAAGAAAATCTCGAGGAATTTCAGCACAATGGCGTGTAATGCTGGATTTTAACTCAGATAAATCCTGCTTCTTCCTCCATAAACACGATCTTTTAGGAATCCCCACAACTAGAAATCCCCGGGGTTTAAGTCTTGTGAACGAGGAGGCCAGGTATCCGGAAAATCTCTGAATATTACGCACATGATTCACTCCAAAATTAGCACGAAGCTTTACTTGGTGCCCAATGTGAGAATTGTTCCATCTTACATGGTCTGCGAGCATTGCCATTCCTGTAAAGCAGGACGCAGTAGTCTTATACGTTTCTGTAAAGCATATTATCTATATTCAAATTGTATAGTAAAACTATTATAGCATTAGCAATGCAAAATCCTGAGGTACATTACATTCAAGAAGTAAAAAATGGGGGAGAGAGGGAGATTGTTCCAGATCCGAATATGTATTTACAAAAACATTCGTGGAAAAACAATAAAAAATGTTATTTATGTTTGATTTCTGTATTATTTAATCCTTTTTTAAACATTTTCCCTCTTTGACTATGCATATTGTTTGTTCAATTAAAATTACCTATAACGTGCAAATGTATTTTCTCTACAATTTTCTAAGAATCTAACGTAGACATATATGTCTTATTTCCATGAGCTATTTGAATTTCCCGAGATTAATTTAATATCTTTGGAATTGCAATCCTCTAATAAAAATTACTAAATGTAACTCAAATAATAAATGAAATTCTTATCAGTATAATTAAAATTATGGCAATTTTTGATATCGGTTCTTTATAGTCTTATACATATAAATTAAACATTGTAAGAGATAAATTTACTCTTTATTCACTTAAGTTACATGATATTTTTGATGAATTTTCTATCCTTCATAATTTATTCATCGGAGATAGTTCCACTTGACACACCACTATAAACTATAGTGATAAGAATCTCTCATCAAAAATCGAACTGCTCATTGTACTTTTAAGAGTTTTCTCCTGTATGATACCCAAATGTAGACAGATCCAAATGATATTTTAGAAAAAAAATTATAGAAAGCATCACGTCTTCCTGCTCCTGTAGATAGCAATGTTGACACTGCTAATTTATGCCTACGTAATAATAATATGTCAATAATTTAGTAAAATTAAAACACATGGAAAAATTAAAAACACATTGCGTACTACGGAACATCGCGTACTACGGAAACCAACTTGACACCTATATTCGTTATATAGAGAGAATCATACAGAGCGATAGTAAAAAAATGAGATATTTAAGAGTTACGGAGGGAATGGCTGACTTCTAAATATTCATTTGTGTGTGGTAAAGTTATACCGGAAGCATCACTTCTTCCTGCTCCATTAGGAATTAATGTTAATACTCAGAATAGCTGTCCATTTAATAATGGCGAATCAGTAGTTTAGTGGATACATGAGCCATTTGCTGCAAGTTTATATATTCATAGAGTAATAAAGATTTAAAGTTAACAACAATTGAACATTACTTGTTCTGATCAGAAAATTACTTTCTGAGACCCTTCAGAGATTGAATGAAGCATATAAAAGCAATGCTATGAGATATACGCAATGTTGAAATTCGCAAAAGTTCTGAATACACACATTTTCCACACTATTGTAGCTAATTTTTTACAAAGGTGTCATTCATTATAAATTCATACCACAAGGCCAAAATATGAATAAAGAAATTTATTTGGCGATTCGTCACTGCTTGTGAAATGTTTTTAGAAAAAAAATTAAAAATGTGCAATAAACAAAGGGTTTTTGATCGTGGTAATGCTCCTGATCTTCAGTCACTAATGATTAATGTTCCTGATCTTAATGCTACTAATCTAGAAACTCCTCATATACCCTCGACCAGAGTTTCCTTCTTTCATTTATTTCTGACACTCAAAATGAAATCGAAGGACAATGTTTCTCGAATTCCACGATGAAAAAATGATTCAAAATGTGATTCAATGTATGATAAATTCTATGATTATCCAAAATGATTCAAAATGTGATTCAATGTGGGATCAGTTATATGATGATTCAAAATGTGACGAAACAACTGTTGGTAATTCTGGATATTTCAATTGAAAAATATTTTCAACAGTTGTTTGAAATTTGGGAAGTATTTTAATTCAGGAAAACTTCAAACACAGTATAGGTTAATCATATGGAACTTCAATGAAAAAATTCTTAAGCGTTCTGGAATTTATTTTTAAAAATCATAATGTTAAATAATTCTCATAAGCGAATAAGACACTAATACATTCAATATTGAACAAAGTATATCTAAGAAAAATATATACACGATAAGTTTAGATACCTAAGTTATAGTACTTTTATTATTTCCTTTTATTCTTTATTACTTAAGTTTTCCTTTCACTTGTAACTTTTCGATTTTCCATAAGCCACTGCAATGCGAATACTCATTCCGAGTTTGTTAAAAGGCTGATTAAAATCACAGTGAGTGAATGAGTGGAAACGAAACTTGAGATCGAATAATCGTATCTGCATCCTCCCTTGAAATACATCTCTTGCCGTGCCAGAGGTAGTTGGCTTGAAGCCGGAAGTTATTACTTTTTGAATTGCTGGGGAGAGAGGTAAGGAATGGAACTTCCGGAAGAATACCCGCCGGATTTCCAATGAAATGGAAATTGTTGAAAGAACCTTTCAGACTTTCTCTTCCTACACTGACAAGGATGAATGTTCAGGGAGTCTTACTAGTTGAAATGCATTGAAATTTTATTCGGACATAACTTTGATTTAAATGTAAAGGCCTTAAAATAAATCTGTGATACTGAATAGGCCTATTAACTGCAATTCAGTTAATATGACGTTTTAAAATGTTTTCAAATAATATTTCTTAATAATTCACTATAATAGGGTTCTCTATTATATATTTTTTTCATAAGAATGTAGGCATGAACTATTTTTTCAAATTCCCTAATTTGAGTATTACATAAACAATTCATGAAGACTTAAAGAGCTTTTTGCCTTCAAGAACTTTCAAAAGTAAGAGTCCTGAATTTGTATCTCATATGAAAGAAAAATAACTTTTGAAAACTAAAAATAATACGGCATAATCGCATCACTCCCCTTATGAGAAACACCTCCAAGATTCCATGAAAGAATTTTGGTTCCTTGAGACTACCCAAGCTCTAGTATTTGAGTGGGAAGATACTTATGTTGATATATATATATATGCTTTTTATGTAAATAAAAATGATCAGCTAATTTTAGTATAGCTATACAAATTACTCTACTTATTTTATTGTTTGGATTTAAATTTGATGAAAATCTCTAAACATACATAATTTTTTTAAAAAAATCTAGAAACAATCAAAATAAAAAAAGACTCGATTAGTTTAAAAACAAAAACATTTGCTTTAATTTTCAAATCCAAGTGGAGACATACTTATGTTGGTATATATGCTTTACGTGAATAAACATGATAAACTAAATTATTTTTTTAATGTAGCCATACAAATTAATCTACTTATTTTAGTCTTTGGAATTAGTTTTACAAAAAAAAAAAAAAAAATTTAAAATGCATAACATTTTAGAAAAACTAAAAACAATCACACTAAAAAAAAAAAGTTAGAAACATTGAAACAAAAAAAACATTTTTTATTATCATAAGAAAAAACATTTTGTTTTAAATTTCAAATCTAAGTTTAAATTAATTTTTGATTTAAAAAATAGACATCAATAATTAAAAATTTTAGCAGTTAGTGCATTTTATTTTCCATTATTATGTTTTGAAACATAAAAAGCAATAATTTGTAAAACAAAATTTTAATGCAAGCTGCTATAAGAAAGCAATTAAAATCTTTTTTATATATATATATTTTCAATTTAAGCAGTCAAAACTTTCTGTACTTTTCTATTTGCCTTGACATAATTAAAGAAAGTATTAGCAATACTTAAATGTTGTAAAGCTGATTACAAATTTTTTTAAGAAATCTCATGGATTTATTCACTCCTTTCTATTTTTAAATTTAGATATTGTTTTTAT
>BPLQ01013335.1:0-97490 GCA_021605075.1 Caerostris darwini | reverse complement strand
CTGTTGCTGATTCTGGTTTTCCGAAGGATTGTTTTGCCATGCACATGGAGCTTTGCATTTATCAGGAAAACATTTTTCTCGAAAACGAAAATGGTAATAACAATATTTGCCAGAAGGATTGTAAGAGCGATTGCGAGACTGACTTCGATGAGAAGAAGAGTATCGACCTCTATTTCTAGGTTGGGAACGAGAGTTCCTTGTGACACTCAGTTTTTCAAGTTTATTTTCCAAAGATGTAATTTGTTGTTGTAACTCAGTCATGGCATCTGATCCTGATGAAACATTGCTTACGCGGTAAAGTTCTTGTTTTGGTTGCATTTCAAGAATACGATCCGCCATTAATGCCAGTTTCTCAATTCCTTCTTCACTAACTAGTAAAATATTCCGTACGGAGTCAGGCATTTTTTGTAGAAATAATGTTGTTAGTACCTTATCAGTTATTCCATCAGTAGCCAGGTTTTTCATTTTTTGTAAAAGTTGACTGGGTTTAAGATCTCCCGAATCAAGTCCTGTCAGCAGTCTCTGAAGACGCGTATTTTCGCTTTCTTTAAAAGTATTCTGCAAACGTTCTTTAGCAGCGGTATATTTTGTTCTATTATCATCACTTATAATGTCCCACAAACTTTCAACAAACTTCGGTTCTAATTGCGAAACTAAGTAGTTGAATTTTGTATCCTCGGCTGTTATTCCACAAATTGAAAACTGTGCTTCAACTTGAAAGAACCATATTTCTGGTTTTTCAGCCCAAAAAGGAGGTATTTTGACACTTACCCGCGCTACTTCATCTTTTTTCGCCGATTCATTAGATTCAGTCATTTTGTAAATAATTCACTGTTTGCAAACAATTCACGGGTCACCAAGTATGTGGCGGTATTGTAAAGGTTGCGTAGTGTTATTAAAATTCAGACGGCAAAATAAAAGACGATAATCAATTTTCACAATTACAACATGTTTATTCTACTTCGAACGCTTACTACGTTCTATTTTTATTCTAGCGGGAAAATTCCCTTTCTAACAGTGAAAGTAGAAGTCGTTCAATTTGTATTCCATTTTACATCAATAGGTGTCGCTACACATGTCAAATTGGCGTCTTTGTGCCATCATTCACCTTGTTTGATGATTAACAACGTTCCTTCGCACAGCAGTTGCACGAAACTTGTCTGAACTGCCTATGCTGCTTGAATGGGTTTCTCTGCTTTACGACAAGCGCAGGTGTTTCGCTCAGGACGTAGTCGACTGAAAAGTTTTGCATAAACCCAATGTTTCTTCTTCACCCAATTAATATCCGCAAGAAATTTGGAATAATTTTACGAATATTTACTCCATATTTTTCGCATTTTACGATTTATGCTTAACTTTTGGACACCAGTGTGTATATATATATATATTTATTTATTTCAGCATAACAAAAGTTGAGTAGTAAATTTTTATTCAAAATATTAATATTTCTTTTTAATTAATTTTATAATTTATAATATTTAAAATTTTTTATGTTTAATTTAAATGTATATGAAATATTAACACAAAAAAATAAATAAATAAAAAAGAAAGAAAGAAACATGTAATGAAACTTTTACGAATACATGTGAATTGCACAATTTATTCCAACCATTCACAGCACATATTTTATATCGAAATAAATTCCAGTTACCGGTACATGAAAATGGAGCACATGTGTCGCAGAATTTAAACAATGCAAACAGACATCAAATGAGCAGATTTTGTTTTAGCTGTAAATATCTGAATGTATTTCTGTAAGTTTATTACAAAAAACTATTAAAATAAATATCCATATTTTTAAAAATATTTTCTCCGTAATTATTTTATTTTCTGTAATAAGTGAAAACTCCTCGTTAATATTTAATAAAAAAGAATATCTACTTGATGCCTAAGGAAAACTAAAAGAACTATCAACATATCTCAAAGCTTAAACAATGTTTATATTTTTAGAGTTAGTTAAATTAAATTTTTTTATGACTGTAACAGTTTAAAAAAGAAAAGTGAACTGTTTATTAAAAAGTAAATTAATATATATTTGTAATTAATGTATATTTTTTTAATATTAACTCAATGAAATAATTAGACATATTCAAGATAAGTTCAAGCAAATATAACATTTTATGTTTATATCAGTGTATGAATTGTGTAAATTTTTCAAATTTTTTTTTTTTTTTTTTTTGCAAAAATTTGAAAATAAATTTAGTTACATTTTATTATATTGTTTTTTTTTCTACTAAGCTATATCTTTTAATTTTGTAAATCAATTATAAATAATTTAAAGCGTTAAATATTACTAAAGTATATTAAAGTATTTTCTTCTAATAATTAAATTTGAAGATTCTGATGTTATTATTTGTTGCATTTTAATTCGTATAAGGAATTCATATTCATATTTAAGTTAAGTTAAATATCAAATCAAAACATTATCAAGCAGCCAATAAGCAAGCATAAGTCAAATAATTTATGTTTGATTATTGGCAGCTTTTATTTGATATGTTTTATTTAATGACCAAATTATAATGTTTTCAGTTATAGGGTTTTTTCTTCATTGCCGCTAAGATCTTAAATTAACAATACTGTTGAACATTTAATGTTTTAATGAAATCTTGCAACTATTAAATCTATTATTGCCATATTATGAAGAAAAGATGAGAGATTTAATAGAAAAATGTTAAAATAAATTTAATCAATTGTTCAAATATTACAATTATTGAAATTAAAATAGTTTTTTTAACGAGTGATAATAACAAAAACAAAATGGAATTCTATCATTACTTCACACATTTATTTTGGCGCATTTTGTATTAATATCATAGACTTCAGTATTTTTTAAAAGATATTGATATTTAGTTTAAAATGTTTGTTTATAACATTATTAAGTAATCTTTGAATAGTGGGGCCCCCACTTGCCAACAAATATAATTATCAGAACGAGGAAAAAATATTTAAATTCATTGAAAAATTAAATTATACAATAAGAAAAAATAAAATAATGTTAATAAATAACATTAAAAAATAATACTAATAGCAATCAAAATGATGTGACAATAATACACAAATAAAATTGCAAAATTAAACATTAACAGCAGACATACAATTACAAATATTGGTACTTTTCACATTAACAATATTATAATTTTATTACTATTTTTTACTACTATTATAGTATTTTGTTATTGTATAATTTTTAATATATAAAAATATTTCTTGTTATTCTGATTAGTTTTAAAATTAAATCGTCAATAACTATTAGTGTGATTATTGATAATTTGACAACAATTATATGTGGAGTTAAGTGGAACTTAAGTTAGGTTGTAATAAAATAGAGAATGGTCCCCTATTCCAAATAACAGAATGGTAAAGTAAACATACCCTGTCCTTTTGGTATTACAGTTGACACTGCATTGCATTCCTTGGATTCCTTTTGCATGAGTGCATTTATTTAGAAAATATAAACATGTTATTAAGTGATTCTAAAAATTTTGAAATGTGTCTGAAATTTTTTTCCTCAAGTCATAGATTTATTTAAATGCGTTTACTAAAGATAAATGGATGCCGTAAGTAAATATTTTGTTAACAATACTTATTATTTTGTATGAAATATAATAAAGCACTATAAAATGTTAGTATAATTAAATGTATTATTTATAATTTTTGGAAAAAAAATATTATACAAAATTTTCTGAGAAATACATATTTTTACTAATATTGAAATTTTCCCACTTCCTAGTAATAAACTTTAATTATTATTTGAAATTTCCCACTTCCTTTGCTTTTTGGCAGTTTTCATCAAGAGGAAATCTTAAAAGCACAGTTAATACTTGAGAATGCTTAAAAATAAGTATTTTTAAATATTTTCAAAAATTAAATTTTGGGTTAAGTCTGATTAAATGGGATAACAAAAATTACTTGAATATTATGCAATTGATAGAAATTTTGAATTTCTATAAATTATTTTTCTAAATTAAACTTATATATATATGTTTTATTAATATGTATATATATAATATACGATTACATGCAAACTTCATTTTACTTAACAAAAATAAAGAAGCAATAAAATACACCTGATAAATTATACAAATTAATATACAATAATAATTAATACAATACGCATGACTTCCTAAATGTAAATTATTAAAAATAAATTTATTTATTAATAGAATTAATATGACAAATATTTGGATACATTAAATTTACATTCATTGTACTACAAGAAAAATATTTCATTTTTAAAGTCATTATGTGATAGAGGAATTATCTTGCCCTTGTACCAGATAAATATCAAAAATCTGCAAGCTATTGCCCTTTATGTTAAATTATGAAACTCTAAAAGGCATACATAAAATTAATTCTAAATGAGTTCAAATTAATTCTGATGGATAATTGAGTATTATAGCAATTTACTAAAATAAAAGTCATCTATCTAACTTGCTATAAAAGGATCCAGGCTATGATACAAATAGGATATTATTTACATATACTCAGTAAAATTGATTTTAAAACATTCTATACTTATTCATTGTAATAAATAAATTCCTATGTGCCTGAGGAAAATATGAAATTCTTTTACAAATTTCTCAACACAAGTAAGTATTCACAGAGTCATATTTAAAAATTTATTTAGTGCAAAACTAGAAAAAAAATGATAGTCTCATACAAAACAGAGAAGAACCAAGCCAGTTTTTAAAGTATATAATCATTACATGATAGTTATGTTGACTTCAAAATGACAACCCTTATATGCAATCTATTTTATTATTACTCTGTGATGGAACTTCAGTAATGGAAGAGTACTCATTATTACTTGTAAATCCTTGTAAACTTTCTTTTATTTTTGAATTACATGATTTATTTTCTTTCATAGTAATATATATATATATATTTTTCAAGCTGAACTGTAAGGAACATTAATAAAAAATATCTCAAAATGGACTCTGATGCTCTTAAAAAAGTGGTTTCTGACGCTAAAGTTATAATTTTAGACATTGAAGGTACTACATCATCAATTGATTTTATGAGAGTAAGTTTTTTTAATTATACTTCTGAATTCATTTTCTAAAATGTAAAAAAAAAAAAAAAAAAAAAAGTTTCAAATAGTTGCTGCATAGTTCTCTAAATATACACAGTCTATGTAAATATATGAATTTAAAGTTACTTTCACTTTTAAATAAATCTACTTAGTAAGTAAAAGTAATTATCATTATATATATATATTTATAATATTTTAGTCTTACTATATCTAGTTTATATTTTTACAGAATGAAATGCTTAAGTTTGAATGAAAAAAAAATGTTTATAGAATATATAATTCAGTTGAACATATTAAAATTATAAGATAATGTTTTTCATATTACAAAACATAATTTGTCTTGCTTTTATAATTGAGTGATATAATTACGATTTTATTTTATTTGTTAAAATTGTCTAAATTTTTCTGAATTTTTTATAATTATTCATTAATTTATTACTTATTCTTTGCTTTTAAACTATTACTTGTAGTTAGCTTACTTATTATTATTATATTGAACAAACTCTTTTCAAACGAATGTAAGCATGAAGAAATATAATTTTGCAACTGTTTTTCTATACAAATAACCACTTAAAAGTTTTCAAATTGGGTGTAATGTATAAATTATCACTCTAAAAATATAAATTTGCTTTGAACAAAATACTTCAAAATTACTAATGATTATTTTCTGATTAGTAAGGCATTTTATGATTTTAAACCTAATAATATAAACTTGATTTCTTTCTTGATAGTGTTTTTAAGTGGTTATTTGGATTTATTTTTATTATTTGGCTACTATCAAATCACAAATCAAAATCAAATATTTATTAATATACTCAGAGAAAACCTGCATGTTACACATTTGATGAAAAATTAAAAATTTCTTAAATATAAACTATTTTGTTGATTATTAAGGACATTAAAATGTCTTATAATTTTTACAGTTAAAAATTAAAAATCTGTAAATTATTATTACATTTTGATGAAATAAATTAATATGAATTATGAATAGTATACTGAATACATTAGTTTTGATGTTAAAAAGTCCTGATATTTTTGTAAAATAAAACTTATGTAAATAATTTTTATATTTGTTATTTACTGTAAAAAATAAATTGTGAATGCCATTAATTTAACAATAAGAGTGAGCATCACTAAAGGTGATCACAGATTAATTTTATTTTTAAATCTCCATTTTCATTTAATTTGTTTTATTAAAAACTGTTTTACACACTTAAATTTGGTATGTATTATGTAAATGCAAACCATTACTAAATTTACTGAAAAGCAAATGACTTAAGATTATTAAAGCTAATTACCAGAAGTAACTTGTATTCTAATGAAAGTGGAGTTTTTAAGTTATGTTTCAGTTGAAGAAAATGTTCTTTTTTCTACAATGTATACAGTAGAACTTCTGTAAGTCGAACTTCAAGAGAGACGCCAAATAATTCGAATTATAGAGTTTTCGTCTTATGGAGGATTTTGACTTATGCGGATTTTGTAAAGAAATATTTGACTTGTAGAGGTTTAGATTCTTTCTAACTCATTTTGAGTTAGAGAGGTAAAATAAATAAAAAATTCAATTTACAGAGGTAATAAACATGTTTATTTGCAATTAAAAAATTATATGTACTATAATAAAAAATCAAAATAATTCCAAAACAACCTTAAAATTAAAAATATTATGCATTAAAAAAGTTGTTATTATTTATTTATTATTTTTTTTGCTTTAGACAATTTGATTGTTCTTTATCTATAGCATTATCTAAGCTATAAAGAGTAGAAAATTCTTTTTCTTCCAAGTGGCTGTTTCATAGAATTGGTTATTCTATTTACTATATACTCATACAAGGGTGCGCAGAAGATCTACCTCCCCGTGGTGCACCTAGTAACACTTTTTAGTGGCTAAAAGATCTGCAACTTGGCATTATTGTTAGATTAATGAACTCTGTCTCAGCATGTTTTGTTGTTGTTGTATGTTTTTTTTTTTTTTTTTTGTTGTTGTTCTTTTTTTGCTGTAACTGTTCATAATCTGCCATTGGAAATGAAAAAAAATATATATACTCATACATTGTTTTCTAAGAAACAATAACGTGCATTGTCGGCAAATCCTTAAAGTCGGTAACTTATTTTTCTTCGAGCTATAGAGGTAATTAGTTTCAAATGATGAAGTTGTAAAGGTTGTAAAAAAGATTGTAAAATCAAATATTGCTAATGTTCGAGATACGAAGGTCCAATTTTTTTTTCTTTTCGAGTTACGGAAGGAAAATATATACCAAAATGGCTTGTGGATATTGGCTAGTTAATTCGACTTATAGGGGGTTGAAATTTCGAGTAATGGAGGTTTTGGGGCTTGAAGGGAAAGGAACAAAAAAAATTTTTGAGCTGTGGAGGTTTTCGACTTAGAGGTTCTACTGTATATATATATGTATATATGCTTTAAAAAGTAAAAATAATTGTAATATTAAGATTGCTATAGAAAGATAGAAAGTACTAAAAATAATATTTCCGAGTCTTGTTTTGTAAGAATAAAAATCTTTTTTTTTTTTGTAGTTTTTTTATGTACTTTCTTATATAAAAATTATTTAATACATGATTAAAGCTACTTAATAATTGTTGCTTGATTAACATTTACAAGAATAAAAAAAAAAAAAAAATTTACAAATGTTAGCATGTTTTCTAAATAAGATATTTAATATGTAAAAAAATCATTTCAAATAAGTGTTTTTAAATATAATATTTTTATAGTCAGACTATTTGTGAAGTATGAATAATTAATTGTATTATAATTAAATTTATAGTTTACAAAAATATTTGTTTTCCAAATTTTCTAAATATTTTACATGCTTTTTTAAATAACATATTTGAAAACTGTATTAACAGTTTTTGAATATAAAATTACTATATTTTTCTGTACAAAATTATCTGTTTTATTTTTGTAGCCTATATCTTGTTAAAATTACATTCGACTGTTTATACTTTTGTTTTATAAGCCATTTGACAATGTTGTGTAGTAGTCTGTACTCTTCTAATAAATGAAAAGGCATTGTTTACAGCTTGAATAGGACAAAACAAGAAGATGGTTACAATTCATTAGTATGAATTATGTTCCTTTTAAAAATCAGCTATCATCAATATAAACAAGAACATCAAAATAAGAATTTATCAGCATTGCTGTTAATGGCTTTTTGTTCAGATAGATTTTAACAAAAAGTATTCAACCATCATATTCAAATAAATTAGTAGGAGTTTGTTCTGGAATACAAAATTGGATCTTTATAAATTGTTAATAACATGAAATTATTTGTATGCATTGTAATTAACTTTAAAAAAATATTAAATCCTAGAAAAAAAAAATCTGAATAATTCTATTGTAACGATTTTCTACAAAAAACCCCTACAATTTCAGTTGATCGACTAGACCACTACATTATAAAATTGAAAAGAGGACAGGAATATTAAAATTACAACTATTACAGAAAAAAAAAAGATCAGAAAAGATAAATGGTATTTCCCATTGCTTACGTGGTTAACTAGACTTTTCATAGAAAGGGTTGTTACAGTCTTGTATCCGAAAGCCCTTTGTAACTTGTTTCTTGACTCTATATATTTCATGTATTGGAACAAAATGCATTCAGTGGTTTCTGGTGTTTTATACAATGGAGATAGGTGATGGGAATTAGACCAAATCTATCTTGTTTTGCATTTGATGGGTATGTTTTTTTGCAAAATCTAGAAAGTAGTACATCTTTCTTTCAATTTATAGGAGAAGTTGATGAAAAGGTTTAAGTGAATAAATTCTTGAGGGTATTTTTGCTTATCCATTGATCTGTTGTTTTTTCTGATTTCTTTTTTTTTGCGGAAATATAAGATCCTCTTGTGATATATAATAAAAAATGATTTTGTTAGAGAAACTGTTCATTCATTCTCTGTCATGCCAACATGTCTAGCAGTTCAGATGAATTCAACTGTTAAAATACTGCTTAAGATGTTTTGTAGTTGACTGCTGAGTAGTTTGATGACACGATTGAATTGGAAGTTTCAATTCTCTAGAATTTCGTGGATTTTGCACGCACCATTGCACAAAACCATCATTGTGCAAGAGCTTTTTTGTCGAAAACTCAACAATTGTCATTGGTTAAGCACCATATTCACCTGATCACCATGGCACTTTTTCCTGATCCAAAACTTAAATATATCACTCTGACAAAAGCGGTTTGATTCAACTGAGGCCATAAAATAAAATTCCTTGATAGAATTGAAGGCCATACCTCAATCAGCCTACAAAAAATGTACGTAGAATTGGATCAAATGCTTGTCTTAGTTGTATTGCACTCGATAGGGTCTACTTTGAAGGTGGGAAAATAAATTTTGATGAATTAATTGATGTGGTTTTGTTTAACAATTTCGGATACGTTCTGTACAGAATGTATATCAAATTTTTAAATTCAGGGTGCATTTTTAAGAAATGAATGTAAATATTTTTAACTATTCATAAAGTTTGATTTTACCATCACATATTACTTCCTTTTCACTAAATATACGATTATGGATTAGTATATTAAAGGTTTGTTACCTAATATTTTATATTAGATAATAAATATGTAATAGATAGTGACAGTAATAGTGTATAATTTTTTTCTGCGTGCCTTGCACTTAAACTTCAGATTAAATATAAAACATTAGGCATTGATTATTACATATTCATTGTACTGTAATTGTATATTTTCCTTGAAAAAGTGCCCCAACCTTTACTTCACTTAAATTTGTAAACAGCAATAATTTTTTTCTTTTAGAAAGAAGTCTTTCCTTATGCTGAAAAGCACTTAAAGGATTATATTGCCAAAAACTGGGAAGAAGTTAGAAAAACTATTTTATTAATGCTAGAACAGGTGAGTTATTGTTTTTATATATATATCTTATATTTCTAAATAATAAGCTGATCCGTGTGTGAACCGAGACCTTACTTTTATTTCAAAAAAGTTTTCCCAAACCGTATCTAAGCTGAAACAAAAGAAATCAAATTCTGTAAGGTTCAAATATGTTGCCATGAGGACGAAAATGTTTCCAAACAGGTTAAACGGGTGGAATATTTTTCAATTTAATCGCTGTAAAGTGAAACCCCAGACGCTAACGACAATAGTTATATAATAACCATATCTGAAGCTAGCATGTTATTACCATTCAATTGTCTTATTTAATTTAGGGTATTATTTAATACAGGTAATAAATACCCACATTTATTTTGTCTGAAAGTTAGCGGTAAGAGAAGTTTTATACTATAAATTTAAAATTACAAGTGATCGAGTTCGCTGAAAATTCTAACAATAGTATGGCTGCTCGGCAGCATCAGATTTTTCATTTTGACGACGACGCAACAAGCCAACAATATAAACGGTTTACATAAATATGAAAAAAAGCAACTCATCTTCATAAACAAAGGTAATAAAAAGGTGCTGTATTTAGCGATATTTGGCGATTTATTGATTATGCCCGGTTAACGGAAAAGTACTCAAGTTTTTTGCGAGTTTAGTGTATCCGCATGTAAGCCGACCCCATAATTTAGCTTTATGTCGGTTCTTAAAGAAAGTAAATTTCCAGGAGTGGGGGTGTGGGCATGAGGTGTTTTTTAAGGGGGGCAGTAGAACAAATATGTCTGTGAAACACTGATCTATATCATTTAAGGCTCGTTCCCACCGAGGTGTGAGGCGGCGACGCGTCACGCGGCAGGGAAGAAAATTTTTTCGACCCGTTCACATCGAAGCATCAGAAATCGCTTTACGCCTAGTGAAGTACCAGTTACTTCTACTAGATGGTAGATCTACTATTGGCTTAATCCAAGTCACATGACGTTGCAAGCATTTGAGAGTTTAAAGTTGTGCAACTTCAAGCGGCATGTTTTTGGTATAACGCGGCGAGGCTTGTGATTGGCCAACGCCTCACGCCTCTGTGGGAATGAGCCTTTAGTCATACAAGCAAAATACTGCGTACTTCCAAAAAATCCGAGCACTTCATTTTACTTTATTTCTTCCATGAAAACCAAAAGTATAAGAGTATATTATTATATATATATATATATCTGTGCATTATTATTATTGTTTACATTTTTACCTGAGAAAATAATTATTATAATATTAAAAAAAATAAGGACGGGCCTATATATATTTTCTGTACTTGTAAGTGATAAATTTTTTGATTCATAAAGAAAAATATAAAATTAATGAGTTAAGATAAAAAGAGAAAAAATGCTACTTTCAAATTATCACTCTTTTGTGTGTATGTGTATTTTAGTATTTATGAAACTGTGTTTAAAATGTATTTGCACATTGCTGCATTTAAGTCTCAGTTGGATTTTCAGAAAATTCTAAATATTTTTATTAGGGTCTCATAGATCCTACTGAAAAAAACGAAGTTGAAAACAACCAGGGAGCTTTTCTATCTTTACTGGAACATAAGATGAAAGACGATCGTAATGATCCGCTTGTGAAGAAAATTCAGGGATTGGTTTTATGTGATGCCTTTAAAAATGGGGATATTTTAGGCCAGTATGTAAATTTGCATTTGCCTTTTTGATTTATCTTTTATTTAATTTTTGTTATTATTATTTTGCATTTTATTGCCATTTAAGACAAAAGGAGATTATGAAATTCTAAAGAAGCCTACAAGATTTTACCCATGTAAATGCTAAATTAATTGGATATTCATCTCAACCTGGAGCCTCCTAGTGGATTTCTACATTCAGCTCTGTTCGAAATCTGACAAGTGAAGTCATAGCAAAAGTTCACCTTTCTATCGTGAGAATGGGCACGGCAAATCTATAGGCCCTTCCGTTGGATTTGAAGAAAAAGGTGTGAACTTTCCAGATTCCACCGCTGGGGTGTTCGATCTAAATTATGGCAACATATTGTGAGTATAGCATGCAACTCTTCTATATCTTCTGTTCCAGTATCATAGCCATCAAGTCAAGTGCCCATCATCTGAAATCACTAGCAATTAACCAAGAAATTCTGGTACTTTGATATTAGAGCGGCCTTAAGACACATTCAACAGTGGTAAATTTGGCGGATTTTTTTTTTGGTAACGTATTAAATGATGTACCAATTGAATTATGTCCTTATATTACAGACACGTTGAAACGATTACGTAAAATAATTTTAATTATATTTTCGCTTACTGCAATCACCGCATTATAGCACTGAAAACATTATATTATTATAGATATTCCCAATACATGAATTGTTAAGTACGCTGCCGTGTTATGACATTGGAATTCCGCCATTTTGCAGAAGCCCATAATGGTTTGAATTTTCTCATCTTAAACATAGGAAAATTCTATTCTTCGGGAAAATCCTTCTTCTAATGCAGCTGGCAAATAGACCGTGATCTTCGCCATAAGGGCTGCACCGATGTTACTCACTTTGCATTACCAGGGGTCGCGTGTAACTTGATGGTAAGCCACGGACGCGGAGTAACAATGTTCCCGCAACGCTCTACGATCCTATTAGGACCGGGACCTACGGCTTAAAGTGGATTCCGAACCACTACAAACACCCATGAGGCAAAGCCGGGATTTGAACCCGATACCTGTGGTACCAAACGCCAGAGCGCTAGCCATTCGGCCATCAGGCCCCTCTTCTGAAAAAATAGGGTGGAGAAAAAAACTTGTTTTATTTTTTATACTAACTGGTAATTCTGGAACACACTAGTACTCGCGAATCATTAAGGACTGACATGGAAGCGAAATTTGACGATGAAATCATCTTGTTTATCCCTAATATACTTAAATCGCCGAGCCTATATAGCACGAAAATATAGAAATTCTTAAAGTGGGTTAAATAAGATACTAAAATATCAAGATCTAGGACACCAGCCAATCGAAAACCTATTCATCTGCCTGACTGCCCCACATTTCCTCTTTGCTTTCAATTTGAATCATATCTAATTTCTCGATATCATAAACTTCTGTAGAACTCTCGGAAGATGACTCTTCAACTCATAGGATTTGTTTTGTGGTGGTTGGAAATTTTAGCTTTTAGTGTAAACTGCATCAGTGAAAAACCTTTTTTTTTTTAAAAAAAAAAAAATTAAATCAGTTATTTCCCCTCTTCCCTCGAGTCTTCAATTATTTAGCTTTACGCTAAATTTATTATTTTTATGCTAAATTTATTACATAAAGAAATATTTATATTACTATCTAAACTTGTGATGCTTAAATTAACACAATGAATATTTTATTATGTAACATGAAATATGTCTTGAAGGTAATGCCTTGTAAGAAGCTAGTCTTAAAAAAAAAAAAAATTGGGGTTGTGAGTTTCCTCTAATTTCCCCTTTAGAATTGCAATTGCATCTGCATCATTTTTTTTTTTTTTTTTTTTGTTCTACTGCAGCTGGAAAACGTTTAAACAATTGTCTGAATGCCTTAAGGCAAGCACTCCACAGACGTTATTCACTTAGCACTACCTAGGAGGTGCATGTAGCTTGAAGATGAGCTACGGACGCGGAGTAACAATATCTCCGCAACGCTATACGATCCTGTTAGACCGGGTCCTACGATTTAAAGTGGATTCCGAACTAACTACAAACATCCATGGCACCACTGGGACTCGAACCCGAAACCTGTTGTGCCATGGATGTTTATAGTGGTTCGGGAACCACTGTAAACCGTAGGTCCCGGTCTAATATGACTGTTGGGCTTAGGGCTGATAACCCTATCCCGTAAAAAGAAACATCTACCGACTAGAAATCTGGCTGCAGGTAGACGTTTATATGCTTAATAAAGTGAAAAAAACACGCAGAGTAGTGACAAAAGACATGGGATACCTCTTAATATCGTGTTGGCCCTCCTTTCGCTCGGCGAAGTGCAGCAACTCGACGTGGCATGGACTCAACAAGTCGTTGGAAGTTTTCTGCAGGAATATTGAGCCATGCTGTCTCGATAGACGTCCATAATTGTGAAAGCGTTGATGGTGCAGGATTTTGGGCACGAACAGACCTCTCGATGATGTCCCATAAATGCTCTATGGGATTCATGTCGGCGATCTAGGTGGGCAGATCGTTCGTTGGAATTGTCCAGAATGTTCTCAAACCAATCGCGAACAGTTGTGGCCCGGTGACATGGCGCATTGTCATCCATAAAAATCCCATCGTTGTTTGGGTACATGAAGTCCATGAATGGCTGCAAGTGATCTCCAAGTAGCTGAACATAAGCATTTCCAGTCAATGTTCGGTCCAGTCGCACCAGAGGACCAAGTCCATGCCATGAAAAAACAGCCCACACCATTACGGAGCCACCACCAGCTTGAACAGTGCCTTGCTGACGGTTTGGGTCCATGGCTTCGTGGGGTCTGCGCCACACTCGAACCCTACCATCAGCTCTTACCACCTGAAATCGTGACTCATCGGACCAGGCCACGGTTTTCCATTCATCTAGGGACCAACCGATATGCTCACGTGCCCACGAGTCGCTGCAAGCGATGTCGTTCTGTCAGTAAAGGCACTCGAGTCGATCTTCTGCTGGAATAGCCCAAGAAAGCCAAATTTCTCCGCACAGTTCTAACAGACAAGTCCCTTGTACGTCCCACATTGATTTCTGCGGTTATTTGACGCAGTGTTGCTTGTCTGTTAGAATTTACGACTCTTTGCAGACGTCGCCGGTCTCGGTCGTTAAGTGCAGTCGGTCGACCACTGCGCTGTCCATGGTGGGATGTTATGCCTGAAATTTCATACTCTCGGCACACTCTTGACACAGTGGATCTGGGAATGTTGAATTCCCTAACGATTTCCGAAATGGCATGACCCATGCGTCTAGCTCCAACTAACATTCCGCGTTCAAAGTCTGTTAATTCCCGTCGTGCGGTCATCATCACGTCAAAACCTCTTCACATGAATAACTTGAACAGAAATGAAAGCACTGCGCATTTATACCTGTTCTACGCGGTGCTACTGCCATCTGAAAATTTGCATATTGCTATCCCATGACTTTTGTCACTTCAGTGTATATATATGCATTGTGCTGTATAAGTTTAATTTTTTTTTCAGTTTTTTTATAGTAGAGTCTAATTACTAAATTTATATTTAATTATGCATTTATTAGATAGTTAAATAAATGAAATACAAATTTATAAGTTTAAAATAAGCAGTTAAAAAAATCCAATTACAAAAAAATGTTTATATATATATATATATAAATAAATATAATTCCGATGGCAAGGCAAGTACAAGAAGAATAGAAATAGTAATAATAACAAAAATAACAAGGGAAAAAACAAAAAATGTTAATTGTGTTTATTTTAAAATATATTTACTTCTTGATTTAAAATTTGAATAATCTTGTGTATGTTTTAAAACATCTAATTTGTTATGATTTGTGTAATGTTTTGGAAATGTTAACTTTAATTTGTTCTTTTTGTGTGTGATAGTGTCTATCCTGATACTGTAAATGCTCTAGAACGATGGTTTCATGAAAATAAACAGATATATACCTATTCAACGGGAACTAAAGCCGTTCAGTTAGAATTCTTCAGAAACACAATGTATGGCGATAAAACACAGGTAAGTTGAATTATTTAAGAAAAATAAATACAAATATAATATTTTAAGCTTAGATATTTTAAATTCAAATCTTTCTTATGAAAAATTTGAACAATATCCATATTCAACTGTTTATATAGAAAACCATTTTATAGTTTTAAAGAAAACTTTATTGTAAAATTCCATGTGCACAGTAGTTTGGGGTGTGTATACACACTCACACAGGACAAACTCCAATTTTTAAATCATGCAGTGGTTTTTCTTTAATCGTATAAAGGTTTTTTGATTACCATTAACTTATTATTTGGTTGTTCATATAATCATTCAGATGAAACTGTGCTTCATCACTAAATGTTATATCCAAATTAATTTAATTGCTCTATAAAAGTAATTGGATAATTATTAATTGTATGCGTGTGAAATGATGAACAGAGCATAAATAAATTCCAGTTTTACCTAAAACAGTGAATGATTGACTGTTCTTGATAAACTTCAATAACATATATTCTAGTCTTTCCCTGTAAATCTCTACCCTGTCAGGGACACATCTCCTTTTTGGTGTGTACGAGAATCACATTCAACACCCAAGTGATCTTCCCCCTTCATTCTCATTTCCACTTTTTTATGGTTGAGATACAGACCTTTCATTTTTTTTTTTTTTCTTACTCGATTGTTTTAATATTGCCTTCATATTTCATTGCCCCCAAAGGCATTTATCTTTTTTTTATGTGTATGGTAATCATGCGAGTGATCTTTTTTTCATGGTCGAGACTACAGATCTTTCATTTGTTTTCATGCTGGATTGTTTCAAAATTGTCTTCATATATTTTGAGTACTTTCATTGCTTCTTTTAAGTGTTAAAAATAGAGGCAGATATAATTCTTCAAAAAATATGAATCAAAACATTCTTCTCTGAATGGATTTGAAATGTTTGTCTCCCATCAATAGAAACTTAGTTAGCTGCAATAAACCCTTAATTTTCCTCTATAAAAATTAAGTCTGTAATGCTGTCTTAATCAAATATTTTCAATTAATTACTTTCGAAAGCTGGAGGATTTTGAAAACAGCTATTAATGCTTTTCTAGCAAATGATAAGATTTATTTTCCAAACATTTTCAATCTTTCACAATTAGTAGCTGTTTTGTTCATTTCTAATATCCCTTTCAAGCCATGTTTGATGTTTTTCTAATTTTAGAAGATTCAATTCCTATTTACGAAGTGCAACATCTGAAACTCAATTAAATAGATTTGTGTTGCTATCAATTTTTGAACAGTCATTTAAATGATGACACATTGGTTATATTAATAATAATTTTCCTCTATAAAAATTAAGTCTGTAATGCTGTCTTATTCAAATTAATAAATGTTGCATTCAATAATTTATTTTAAATGAAAACCTTTATTTCATTATCGTTTCTGACTGTTTCACAATCACAATATAATCTTTTTTACATTTTTTTTTCTTCAAAAACATTTACTTTTGTATAAATTTGTTTTTTCAAAAATGTTGTATATAGGAAATTTTTATTCATTGTATTTGTAAGAGAATTACTAGGAAGCTCTTTGTAGATACTAAATGATTTTACATGCAAGTTTTATTGTACGATGAACAAAATTTACGAATATTTGAATAACAGTTTCTAAAGCTATTATTATATTTTTAGTTTGTTCTTGTTTGTGTAGTTTCTTATTTGATTATTATATAATTTTATTGATTAATATCTAAAATTATCATGCTCATTATGATTTCTAAATTTATTTGTTGGTTTCAAATACTTAGTTTTTGCATTTCAAACTTGCCTTTTTCATTTCTATCTTTTAAATGTCTATTTTTAGGGCTTTCTACTGTTAAATATTTAATGTTATTTACACTATATTGAAAATTACGATTTTTTTTTAAAAATCCTTTTGAAGTTATTTTTTGACTGGACCAATTCTTCCAGTGTTATGATGATTTAAAATTAATTTTTCCAACTGTATTCATTTCCATTTAGTATATAAAGGACTATTTTGATACATCTATTGGTTCCAAACTAGAATCTGAAGGTTTCAGATTTATTTGCAATGTCTTGAAAGTAGATGCAAATGAAGTGGTATTTTTCTCCGATCGACCAAAAGGTAATATTTTTACTAAAAACCACTTATGCTAAACAATGTTAATTGTTTTTATATAAAATATTTATTTAATACATTTTCGAACATTAAGTTATTAAAAAAAGTGAGAATTTTTGTATGTCTATGTATTGATAATGAATATAGTTATTATTTCCATATGTTCTTAAAAAATATAGGTGAAATTCAAGAATATATTTAATTCACCTATGGGAAATTTTTTTTCTTCACAAGAAAATAATCATTTACTAACATTTTTCTTCTTTCGTCTCAAGAAATAAAACATTTTATTTAACAAAGAAATGTTTGATTATTTTAAAACTATACAATAATCTTTAGAATTCCCTTTTATGATCAGCACTTCTAAATTATTTACATTCTGGATTTTATTAAATCATTATTCAGTAATATATCTAGAGAAACTTCTCATTACAGAACATTCAGAAATAATGAAGCGCAATACAACCGATATCATGGTTGAAAATATTTAATCTAATTTTTAACAGTAGTAGTAATGTGGAAAAATTATGATTTGAAAATAAGATAGTTTTTACTTAACTTACAAAATCCGATTACTTTTTTTAATATTAGTTCAGTTTTCTTGATTTTTCCTTAAAAAAAGTGTGCAAAATTTCCGAATGTGTGACAATATGAAGATAAATGTTCGCAATAACTTTTTTTTTTTTTTTTTTTAATCTGCTGTAAATTAAATGTGATTATATAATTCTGTGTTGTCTGAATTTCAGTATAGTGAAAATCTATTAGTAAAACTCATTTCATTCCTAAGAATATTATCTATTTTTCTAGAAATTTGTGCTGCTACGAAGTGTGGTCTCAATGCAATTTTAATTGATAGAGAATCAGATTTCTCTATGATTGAAGAAGAAAAAGATTTTCTTGGATATGAAGATGGGAGAATTTCATCATTCACAGAAATTTGTATTGATGTTAAAGAAGTGCTTCTCTAAAGAAGTCTTCTTATTTGGATTTACATAAGCATTTAAAATATTTTGCATTTAAAAATGTTTGCTACCTATTTCATGCCTATTTTTATTAAATTGAATATTTAATGATTTAGCAGTTTTTCATCCTTTTTTAATAATTATTAAATATTTGATGCAGAATTTATCTGGGAGGAAACTAAAAGAATATTTTGCAAAGATGTGCACAAGATTTAGCATACATGCAGTTCGAGTGATAAAAAAAAAAAAAAAAAATACTTGTTTTTTGTGCTTGGCATATCCAAAACATTTGAAAATACTATGATCTAATTTGTATGAAGGTTCTATTGAGTCACTTAAGTCTTTAAATTATTTCTCTAGAATATTTGAAGGAAAAGAAAAATCATTAACAATTATCTTTGATTTGAAGTTCTTATCAACACAGTCATGTTTCCCAAGATAAATTTGTATATAATAGGGAGTAAGGTTCTGATTGGTTTATATCTGTAATTTCAATAAGCAACATTTTTAAATATTGCAGGCTCAACAATGCATCACAAGTGAAATTTCACTTAATTTTCACATATAAAACTTTAATTATTAAATCTTTTGCTCAGTATTTCTTCATTGTATGGCATTTTTGTCAGACATGCATAGATAAAATAAATAAGCTAGTTATAAACCATTTACAGAAATGGCATATATTGATGATCAAATACTCATTTTTATCATAAGAGAATGTATAACTATAAAAAAAATTGCATAATTAAAAAGTATCATGGAAACTTCAAAACAAGACACATAATCTAAAATATACCAACAATTATAATGCTCCAATGTTGTAGTTTTTATTAACATGATTTTAGTACAATGAAAATAAATTTTCTAAAAATTTCAATTTTTAATACAAAATTCATTCAAATATAAATATAAAACACAATTGGCAACATAAGTTTATGAGGAATCTGACTGCTGATTTGTATAGGGCAGCAACAGAACAGCAAAGTTGGGGAATTTTAACAATCTGGAAAAGCAGGGATATTTGTAAAAATCTCAAATTCAGGAAAATTGCCGATGAGGGCATTTCGCACCAAGCATGCTTGGCAACTGTGATCATTAATCATTTTTATGATTTCTTATTTTTAAATGTGACCGACTAGTTGTGTTTACTTGTGCTTTGCTTATACTCGCACTATTTTGTACTCATGATACTTAATTAAGCAAATTTAAAAACCGTGAGGATTTTAATATGTTTATTAATAATTATTTATTGTGTATTAAGCCTAATTTTGCAATCCTTTAGCAACTGCATTGATTGGTATTTGTTATTTAAATAAATACATTTGTAATGAATTAGGCTTTAATATATTTAAAATATGTATGAATTATAAATTATTTGATCAAGTATTCTTCAGCATATCTGTTCAATGCCTACTTTAATTTGTGTGTTTAATTACTAATTATTCTCTTCAAATGTTCATTCTGTTTTTTATAAAACTAAATTTCATATTAAATAACTGGCAAAAATGTTTTTAATAAAATATATTATACACATACAGTGATTCTGAGTAAGGAGAAAGCCAGGAAACTAATATAATTAGTAGTCATAAGTCAGGAAATGTTTTTTTCACAGTTTCTGTCGCCACCCTATCATAAGCATAAGATTATTTGCAAATTATTTTTGTTTGCAATCAAATGCCTAGTGAAAGTTTTGCCAATTTGAAAGCATCAATTTAGATAATGGAATTTATATTAATAAAAAAAAAAACTGAAAGTTTTCAGAAAAAAGAATGTTATTCAGTAGTAGGAAATAATTTTAAAGGATGCATTTTCTGAAATTACATGAAACAAAATCTGCCTCCTTGCAATATCAAATTTATTGAAACCTATACTACATTCCTGTCAAAGTGCTTTTCTATACATGTAAATTAGGAATGTGCTTTCAAAAAAAAGTTACACGTGCTTTTACCACTGTCTACAGAAATTATTAATGAGATGGATAAATAAGCATTTTGAGAAAAGATAGTAATATTTTTATGATTATATAGTAGTAGTTAAGCAACATTAGTATATGTAGGGTGCAAATCAAATTCAATATCAGAAACAGGATCTTCGATTTTTATAATAATATTGGATTTTTATTAAAATACAAGCTTGATTTTTTAAAAATTGGAAATTATAAATACAAATTCATATTAAATCTAAAATAGGACATGTCATTTTTTTTTTCTTTTTCATATAAGTTGATAGAAAGTTGTAACACAATATATAAATAAAAAATATGATTCATGCATAAGGAGAATGCTATTCTCCATAGATAGTATTTTTAAATAAATATTTTTGATTTTTAGATTTGATAAAATATCTTCATTTTCAGCTTATGAACAGATTTACATTTATTGGATTTTGTAAGCCAAATACTTATTCTCAACTTAAAAAATCCAATTCAAGCAATAAATCTGAAACAAAAGATTGCCATCACTTCAATTCTTCTAGATGCAGCAGAAATGAAAAGAAAGCGCTTTTAAAATAAATAAGGAATTATTTTAAGCCATTGATTTTTCTAACTAGGAATATTCAAACATTTTCGGTAATATCAATCTTTCTAAAATTCAATTACATGAGTAGAAATGAGTCGAATCGCCCATTGCTAAATTCTATACAATTTCATGCAAAATAATGAGGTTTCTTAACATTAATGCCAAATTCACCCAATGTAGGAGAAAGATCTTCCATTGTCAGCACGTATCTTTTATCCTAAAATAGTGAAGATGACGTTTGAAAAAGAATTTTTAAAAATCTTTTAACACCAATTATTCGAGAATTTGTACTACAAAATATTTTGAGCAATAAATACACAATTTTTTTTAAATATTAAATTAAATTCACACACATTATATAAGTGATTTTCAATATTTAAAAAAAATTCATTAAGAATATCACAGCATTAAAATTATTCATTAAAATAATTACTTTTTCTAAGGTGCAAAAATGTATTAAATTTGCCACCTATATTTAAAATTAAAATTTTAACACTTCTTAAAACACAATATTTCTACAACATTGCTTCATTCAAAAATTGAAAATTCTAATATAACAAGGGATGTGATGAAAATTTAAAAAAAAAAAAAAAAAAAAGCACCATCTTACTCATTTTTTTTGATTTTTTTTTCCCCCTTTTCTGAAGCACATTTGAATATTTAATTCTCAAATAAGTCTCACTTTGTGGCATTAAATACTTTCACTCCTCCTATTTTTATTATATACTTACAAATAAAAACTTGTATGTTATTATAAATATTCTTTTAAGATAAATTTCAAGATACAAGAAAATTCATAGACTTTTCAGCTAAAAAAAGTTTTTCAAACAGTAAAACATTCTCTGAGAAGAAGCTCTGAAAATGAGATTTTATCAAAAAGGAAATTCACTTGGTATGCAAATCACCTTGAGTATTTAGGCAATCATACCACTACTTCACAAGGATGAATATATATCCCTTTGATAAAACTCCCCTTTCTGCTGCTTGAAGAAGTCTTAAATTGCCTGTTGCACTTCTGCATTCGACAGGAATAGTCGACCTTTCAAGAACTCTTGCATGGTAAGAGATCACTGTAAGGATGTCCATTTTTAGTGAGTGTAACTTCTGCATTACATAATGGGCGTTGTTATCCTGAAGCAGATTTGCGTTTCGCCTTAATTGAATATTGTAATCTCTCCAGTGTTTCGTAGTAGATCTCCAGTGACAGAGACACCTGAATCCTTGAAATCAATATGCACTTTGGACCAGTTTGGACGCATTTGGTACTAACGGCGCCATTGTTAATGTTTCAACATTTTGCACATATACTTCACAAATAAAAATGAATGCCATAATAATCCAATGCCTCGATGTTGGTGTTTATATACACGCATTAACGAAGTGCTAATTTGCATACACGTTCTCAAATGGAAGCTTTTTGATTTATATATATATTTAGAACATGTTTTAGAGAAATCTTTGTATTTCACATACAAAGGAGTTATACACCACAAAATTAAAACGTATGACAGGAAATATCCATATTGAGTCATGCCGCAAAGTAACTGTTGTTAATGCCTAAGGGCGATAAACAGTTTTAACTTTAAAATAATTGCCCCTAATATTTAAACCTTGATTGGTTTACTGCCTTGGTATTGGTTTACGAAACCTCGATTGGCTACCTTCTACTTGAGATTTGGCTTTATCTCCTAATTGGCAACAACAAATGCATTTGCTTTGCTTTCCAAAATCGAGTTAGGGTGGCCATCACTTAAATTCAAAGAAAATAAATAGGCTTCTATTTTATCTGCCGAGTAGTCCAAAATTATGATATTCTTATTAGTAATTTTTAAATAAATAAAAACTTATTTTTATTGCCACCAGATGGCACTAGCAATTACTTAAGAATTCGGAATGGAAAATAACATCGCAGCACTTTTCACTTCCGATATCATTTTGATATTATGCTTCTGATTTTGACTCGCATTTAAATGCTTTTAACATGTTTTTTATATTAAAATTTCATAGAAATATTTTCTAATTTATTTCTTTGATATAAAAGAATTGATGAGTTTTATTTTCTGAAGCCAGGCATTGCCAAATCATATGTGCTAGTAAGCAATAAAATACAAAGCTTTTTAACTACATTCTCAAATTAAAAGAGTGAAACTTACATTTGTAATTAAATACAATTTAGAGTATTAATATAATGATCTATCATATCTAATTTCAAAGTTATTACCATTTATCGAGCTTTGGCGACAGCCAATTTGACAATAAGCAAACAGCTACTTGGTGGCAAGTCTTACTATGGATATTTAATCTTAAATACGAAATAAAATATTCAAACATATATATAGTTTACAGTAAACAGAATATGAATATACTGTTTATAGCAATATGTGATCAACTCTGATCTTGCTCTTGATTAAATAAAAAAAAATCTACAAAGAAATTAATCTAAAAATTACGTAGCTTTAAAGCAACTACAATAAAAAAAATTTAAAGACCAATAACTTTTTTCCCTCCTTTATTATGGAAGCAAATTTTGTTGCTGCTTAAATTACATGCAGTAACTGCATTTTAATTGCATTCAGACACAATTGTCAATCATACTTACTTTGCCCGATTTTTTTGTTTGGCCAGCACCCCGCATTTTACAGTGCTGCAATGCATCATTTGCAATATCTGCCACAAATTTTTGGGCAGCTATTGATATCAATTTATGAACTCTTGGATCCTCTGCAGAAAATCCAGCTGAATTCAAAAAGAAAGAAACCACAGGATCTGGTATCTGTCAATATTTCAAATTTAAAAATTACTTATATTATGATAGTAAAATATTTCTAAAGATCAATAACAAGATATAGGAAAGATCAGGATACAATGGCATCAGCACACAATTACAATGGTCCACAGCATGAGGTACTATGGACCAAAAGTAAATTTTAATGTAGTATATTTTTTTAAAGCACAAAAAAAAAAAAAAAAAAATGCATTTTAATTATGTATGTGTTCAGTTCACTGAGACATACCAATATTACAGTTATCAAATGCCAAACCCAAAAATATGTCGCTAAAAATGTTTTCTTACAAGACTACAGGTTCCAGAAGACTCGCTACAATATCTTCAAAATTTACAATATTGGGGAAACTAAACATTTTGATTAGATTTTCACCATATGACCTTTATCAGAACATATTCCTTTTTTACCCATTACTAAACGGATAAAAAGAACCAATCGTTTTTGTGATAAATTTTGTTAAAATGCAGGGTGGAAAATCAAAAAATGATTTTCATAATGGGGCAATTCCATTTTTATAACAACTTTTAGTGGTTTCGTAGCAGGGCAAATTGCATTTTTATAGCAGATTTCAGTGGCTTCATAGCCGTATGTTTTTATATTAACAGTTCTTCAGATTTCAAGGCATATACTAATCAATTTTATATTATTTAGCATTTGTATGGTTTGTACAGAAATTAAACTCAATCATTTTGTTTGATATCGAAAATTCAGTACAAAACGAATTTATCGATACATACATTAATTTCAATAAAAAAAAATTAGAACCAGAATCGAATGTTAATTATTTTTTTTATTTAATGTATATTAATAAATACATTCATTATTGAATCGGATACATTTCAGTAATGGAAGTATTCATTAATATATTTTGTATTTTTTAAAGGCTAACAATTTTTCTTTATCCTTCTTGCAGTTTTGCATATCTGAAACTCTTAGCAATTAATACTTTTAATGGAAATATTGTACCAATTTTTAATGGATTTCTTATAAAAATAGGATTATTAAATTATTTAATAGAAAAATATATAAAGTTTTCTCTGAATTTTGTTTTGACATGCTATTTTAATATTAAATATGTTATTAAAAATTTTTTTGAATAAAAGGTAATAAGAAATAAATGATTCATTAAAAATTTAAAAGTATCAAATGACATATTAGTTTCATGATTGAATAAGAAAATGCTTATATGTTCACTATAAGCTATTTCTATTCGTATAAGCAAAAGTAGTGTTTTTAATTTTAAAATTAAATGTAATATTATACATATCCACTTTTTGAAAAAATACAAAAGGTAGGAAAAAAAAACCCAATATGTCACACATAAGAATAATTAACAATAATTATATAATAGGTAAATAATGGATAAATGCCACAAATCTGTTAATAAATATAATTTTAAGAAAGCTATCTAAGATTTTTATATCTAGATATAACATAGTGGTAGAGTTTCTGTGGGGGAAAAAAAGTGTGCTTACAACATAATGCTTGCGAGAGAGTAATAAATGGGAAATCAACAATTTCTTCAATCCTTCAAATGACAGATTACAGCTAATTTGTAAATCATTATTTAAAATAAAACATTTGCTGTAGAGAAAAATTCAGCAATTTTTAGAAATTAAAAAATCATGCATGGTGGTGAATAATTAATAAATGTAAAATATTAATGAAATTTGAAATCAAGTTCAATTTAATACATTTATTTGTTATTATAGAAACATTTTGTAGTATATGTTCAAAACTAATAATTTATTCTATTTGTTCCAATAAAGGATCCTGCCAAGTCTTTCTACATCTGATGATGGTTGATCAGTTACTAGTATTTAACATTGTGAAAGACATTTTCATTGAATGGCCATATGCCTATTACTCTAATGGCCGATTACATATTTTTTTATGGTAAACACCTAAAGATAGGTTCCACCAACTGCAGATAAAACATTATGCTTTTCCTGTATTGCACAACATTTAATAACAAGTTCTGTTATAATATGACTTGAAAGGGTCTAATGCAGTATGGTCCAGTGATTGCATTTTATGGCTTGTGTATTAATAAAAAGCATGTGAATGCCATGTTTTTTGACAAGTTCAAGTACAGAATAAATATGTCTCTCATGGTTATCTAACAAAAGTAATGTAGGTTTATCTTTTAGAAACATAGTATATTTGATGAAGCGCTATATATACTCGTACAAAGAAAGTTTTCAGAATACATCGATGATGGGTTCTGTAGAACATATTAGTTTTGTAGTATTCTTTTATTAAACATTGTAAATTCATAAGTTAATCTTCTTGTCATTTTCAATGAAATTTCATAATATATTCCAGCAACATTTTCCAATATTCTTCAATATTTCAAATCAAACTTAATAGATGGTTTATCATTTCCAAATTCCAGTAATTCAGAATCTTTAATTATACTTTTTCCCATAACAATGAGTGTTGTTTTGAAATGCATGTCTTTCTTGCAAATGCATGTCTTTCTTCTGAAATGCATGCATCTTTTTCCAGACAAAATTAATCTATTTATTACATTCCAAAACACTTTTTAGTCTGCTCCATAACTTCAAAATGTACAATTCCTCTACTGTCTCTCAAATGTTGACCTTGGGCATAGCTAAAATAAATATGAAAAATAAAGTTAAATATATTCTTTTCATGTAATGATAAAAACTAAACTTAATAAATGTTCATTATAATAACAGAATTATGCTAAATTAATATATTAATGATAATTTAAAATTTTTTATGCCTACTTTACACCATCTCAGATATATTCTTATATGATACTATTATCCTATTATTAATTTTCTCATTTAACACTTAATTTATCTATATGGATATAATCTAATAGGCATACTACTGTGCCCAAAAAGTAAAACCAATTTTCAATTTAAATTTCCCGGTTCAAAGAAGGCAGAGAACGCCTTGAAGACGAAGAGCCCTCTGGTCGACCATCAACCTCAACCGACGAAGCTCACGTCCAAAAAAATTAAAGATTTGATGCTTGCAAACCGTCGATTTACAATTAGAGACCTCGCTGATGATGTTGGAATTTGAAAAAGATCAGTCAATTAATATGCAATTGACCGATGTTTCGGGCCTCAAACGCGTCACATCTCGATTGGTACCGAAAACACTGAATTTTTTGGAAAACATCGTCCCGTTGAAGCCTGTGAAACAATGCTTTCTAACTATCAGGACAAGTTGAAATGTCTCATTTCCAATTATGATGCTTGGATTTATGCTTACGACCCCGAAACAACTGATCAAATGAGCCAATATCGCGGCAAAGGTGAAGCAAGACCAAAAAGAACGCACCAAAGACGCTTAAAAATCAAGGTCATGTTGACTGTTTTCTTCGATTACTGTGGTGTGGTGCAATATGAATTCCTTCCGCCGGGCCAAACTGTTCACAAGGAATATTATTTGAGTGTTATGCGTCGTTTGCGTGAAGCTATTCGCAAAAGAGGCCACATTTATGGAAAGACAACTCTTGGTTTTTACATCACGATAATGCGACAGCTCACACTGCATTGATTCTTCGTGACTTTTTCGCCAAAAATGAAACCCATATTATTCCACAACCACCGTATTCACCTGATTTAGCACCGTGCGACTTCTGGTTATTCCCTAGACTCAAAAGACCACTCCAGAGACACCGTTTTGAGTCAATTGAAGAAATTCAACGTGAATCGGCGCGCGCTTTGAAGGCCACCCCGACCAATGACGTTTTAGCATGCATTGAGGATACGAAAAAACGTTGGCATAAGTGCATTTGTGTCCGAAGGGAAAATAAATTTGCAAGAATAAATAAAGAGTTTTTAAAAAAATAAAAATTGGTGTTACTTTTTGGGCACAGTAGCATTAATAAATTTCTTATTTCATTTAATTCCAGGTAAATATAGTTGTTTTACAAGTACAGGAATTAAAAATTACTTGAATGTTTATAAAATGCAAATAAGAAAAATCTCCAATATATAAATAAGTTTAAAACTTTTGTTTACTATTTACATCTAAAGATTTTTAAATATAATGTATAGATAACATAAGTAAATCTCACTTCAGAAATATAGACTAGATTATTTGTTGCTAAATTTACACATTAAAAATTAATTAACTTATTAATTCTTATTTTCACATATAACTAATTTTTAAACTGGGATCAATGAACCATTGTACCCTAGTTTTTGGTGATTAATTGTATCCTGTGAGGAAGCATGACAACAAATATATATATATATAAAAAAAAAATAGAAATTTTATATTTAGCTACATTAAATATAATATATAATCTTACCTTTTTATTGTACTGAGCTATGTTTTCCAAACCAAATTCTTTAATCAAGAAATCTTGTTTCACTGAAAATATTTATTTCTACACCTACCATAAATCACTAATCAAGAATAAGTTGCTAAATTATCAGTTACATTTTTTTTTTACACCACTGAAGGACTGCCAAAATATAAAACATTCAAAAACAAAATAAATAATAAGGAGTAATCCATTGTACCTCATGGTTCAATGCACTCCAGTCTCCCCCCCAATACTTTTACAATCTTAATTTATTCACTTTCATACAAAAAAAAAAAAAAAAAAAAAAAAAAAAAAAAAAAAATTATATCTCTATATAAACTATATACTAAAAAGTTTCTGTTCAAATTCTGATTTTATAATTTTAAAAAAGAAACTAATTGCATATACATATTTAAAAAAGAACCATAACTATAATATAAAAAAATTACCCAACAAAAGATTTTGATAAAGAATTTAATAAAATTAACAAAAATCAAATTTTGGAATTTTGAAAAACTTACAGTTGGTTTATATTCATCCAAATGGACAACAAATTCTGATAATGATTCTCCTACTGATCTGTATGCTGAAGATGTACTGGGTTGGCAATACGTCGACATTCTGTCTGAAGAAGATGAAGTAGTCGATTCTTGATCATCCATCATTTCAGCTTGATGATCCAATGAAAAATTCAATATTAGAATTCTAATAAATACATTAAAATATATGTAAAATTGTTCATTACTACTAAATAAGTATTTTTATAACTTGGAAAAGAAAGATTTTTTTTTCAGTTGAAACATGTCACCATAGAAACAGATTGTCCTCTAAGTGTTACAAGTCTTTCAAGCTAGGTTCGCCCCCCCTCTCATTCTTAAAAGTCTTTAATAAACACAATCATTTAAAATAAATAAGGAATAGTTGCCATTTACATTCAATGCAATCAATTTATCCTCAAATAAGTCTAAATTAAATATGAAAAATAGGTTAGAGGTTGTAATCAACTGTTTTTAATACCACTTGCTCTCTTTGCAATAAAGGTTATGTCTCGACATAAGAGCAGACATTCATTCAATTTCATTGATATCATTTTTGAAACACTACTTGTGTAAATGTTTAGACAAGATTGTATCATCTTGTATATTTTGATAAAAACATTTAACCAAAATGAACTTTGTTTCTGTTCTAGTTAATGAAAACCCCAATTTAGCCATGTTTTTTCAAACAGATTACTAATTCACTTTCAGGCTCTGCAGAAATATTTAATGTGATTTTAACAAATTAAGGTATGACTTCTTTGTTATTCATCCTAACTAAATAAGCTTTTCCATATTGAAAATTGCCTCATCAAGCTTTCAGAAATGAAATAAATTCTATACTACTAGTAGAACTTTATGCTATTGATAGATATTATTACTGTTAGGATCTACTGGACCCAAATAAATAATTTCCTTTTCAGAGAAGTATTCCATCATTAATGGCTCAAAATATTACATGAATGGCATTTATACGGCAGAGTATTTATATAATTTTCTTTTTCTTTATTTGAGCTAAGGTTCTATTAAGAATAGACATTAATCTGCTTTATTATATCTATTTTTTTTATGAAATCAAAATCAACTAACAATCACTTTTCAAACAAAATTTGCAATTCTCAGTAATGAACAAGCTCCTACCAATAAGAAAGATCCTGGAAGATATTATTTAGACCGATTAGAGCCAATCTATATAAGAAGAGACAGTGATATGTTTTTCACATTTTTACTTATGCATTTGGCAGTCACCAATACAGCACAATTTTTTAACAGCACATATTAAAGTGATTTATAAAGAATAAAAATTCAAGACAGCTGAAGATAAATTATCAGGAAGTGTCAGTTATTTGATTATACTTCACAAGCATTTTCTTTAGGAATTTATCGTATGAAAGGTTTACTCCAGAAGTTTAGCTAAATAATTTTATTGACAATGTTAATAACAAGAGAATTAAGTGGAAGTTATAAACAGATGGCAAGTTTGAAATATTACTTCTTTAAAATATTTAATTAAACTGTTTAGTAATTTAGTTGAATAAATGTGAAATATTTTTTTTATGTGTGTGTGTGCAACGGATTTTGATGATCACTTTTTTCACTAAGATAGCTTATTCTAGTACTTATGTTAATATGGTAATCTAAATCATTTATTTCTCATAATTTACTTAAATTAGCTTTTACGGATTCTATTTCACTGTGAAACTTTGCCAGAGTATATCGTGACATATTTATATGATCACGAAATGATAGATATTTTACTTGAGATTTGTTTATCAAATTGCTTAATTGTAGCTTCAATATTTTTTTGTTTGACATTTATCACGCCAATTTTTTCTCATTCTTATGAGCATATATTTAGATTTCACATAATTTAAATTCAAATTTACATTGAGATATCTTGTTAAAGGTTTGTGTTTAGTAGATGATTATCAACTATGAACTAAGGCATGATTTAGAAATAAAGTAATATACAAAAAAATCTAAGCATAAAATCTCAGAGAAATGACATGAAAACAGGTTCTTGTACTACACAATATCTGTGAGTGCTAATATAACAAAAGTTAAATAACATGATAAATTTTTTTTTTTTTTTTTTGGATTGTGATAGTATAATTTTTCGGTTACAAATACCAAAATGTATTTGAATATTTTTAAGTTTCTTAAATATATTATAAAAATTAAAAGTCAAAAATTCAATGCATTTTATTTTAAAAACTTTATGAATTGAATATATAAAGAATTGGAGTGTCAAAGAAAAAAAACTTATACATGTATAGAAATGCTATTGAGTTATATCAATATTCATTTTGACTTGAAAGTTAATTTTAACTATTTGTTATTAAATTTTTACACATTCTGTTTTCATTCAAAACATTATAATACAAATATTTCCAATTAAAATGTTTAAAACTTCATATAAATGTTTTCCTTAAATATAAAAAGAGAATAGACCTTGAAAATAAGCCCAGATTTCTAAATTATTTTTATTTTTGTTGGTAAACTAAGATTTTTAACTAAGACACAAATGTTTTTAAAAAGTTGCACATTTTTAAAAACATTTGTGCTAACAGCATTTAAATCTATACAAAAATAAAACAAATAATAACTATTTTTTATAAGAAATTCAAAGATTTCAAATACATTTCATTAAAAAATGCATAAAAAGGCAAAATATTTTAAATACAGGATCTCACTTTAGAAAGCTTTTGCTTAGAAAAAAAATTCAAAATAATCTAAGATCAAGATATAAACTCTTGTTCCAAAACATACAGAATGAAAACTTTTTCAGAATTTTAAGGGGGAAAAAAACCTTTATTGATTTATTGAGTTGGTTTTCTTTATTATTAGAGTTTTAATATATGCAAATTTTTCAAAGTAATATTTATATTTAAAATTTGTTTTTAGCTTTTCTCAGAAAAAACTTTTATATATTTAATATTTATATAAAACACCAAAACACAAATATTTTTGATCCAAATGCTTTAAAATTTAATATAAATAACTTTAAAAGTGCACATAAAGTATAGATTTCAGAAATGATCCTAACTACATAAACATTTTTTATTTTAATTGTTGAACTTTATGTACACTTAAGAAGAATTTTGTATCAACAATATTACAACAAAAATCAATAAAATATCATTTTAGGAAAGGTCTATTCCCTTTAGAATGATATTACTTACAGATGAAAATTTAGTTATTTAAAAAAATATTAGTTTGAATTATCATGTTTTGTAAGACTACCAATTTTTGGTCATCTTAATCCAGTTTTTAACATATAAAATTTGTGCAAATTCTAAGCTTTTCGATATATTAATCAAAAACTGTGTAAAAAGACAAAATACTCTATAATAATTTTTAAAAATGATCTCTGAAAGCGTTCATATATTTAAATTAAAAAGCATTATTATAATTGCAACAAACAGTCCAATGAAACTAACTAATACAAATGAAAAAAGTACTTTAGAAGTTTTTTGGTATTAAGGGGTTTATTGCAGAATAAAATTGAATTATCAAAATTTACTACAAAATTGTAACAAGATGACTGGATTTACCTCAAAGAAAACTACCACATTAAATTTATTGTTTAAATTTATCAAGCTAGAGTATGAAATAAAAAAAAAAACCTATGAATAAAAAAACAATATTTTCTAATTATTTTTAATCATCAGTAATGAATTATTTAGTTTACTACGTACACATAAGAAAATGAGAATAATAAGCCTAAATAAATATTGTTCATGCAATAATTGTTAACTTAAAGAGATGAAGCGAACACTTTCAATTTCCATGTGTTCAATTTTTTTTCCTATGTGTATAAGTGCCAGTATTTTACTCAATTCAAATTTCGCGGCTTTTAAATAAAAATTATAATATTGAGTTAATTATTATATTCCAATGAAATTTTAAATATATTATCCATTAGTAAAATTTATTGAATACCTTTAATCAAAGGGCTAGGAAATTCCTGCAGCTTGAGTGTATCAATGCTTTCCAATCCGTCAAATCGTTAACGGATGTTCAAAACAACAATCCGGAATCACGCAACAATCACTGATTTTAGACGATTCTATACCTATTAATAAGAGACCTTATTCTCTCTATTTGTGCTGATTATCCAAGAATCAAATTGTTTAATAGTTCTAAAATATTCTAGAATATATTTATATGTTTTCGGTTACAGTTACACTTATGAGAAGAACGATGAATTTACTGTAATTTTTTAGAGGGGCCTAATGGCCGAGTGGCTAGCGGTTTGAAGCTCGGTATCACAGGGTTCAAGTCCCAACGGTGCCGTGGATGTTTGTAGGGGTTCCTAATAAGCTTTAAACCGTAGGTCCCCGTCTAATATGCTCTTAGAGCATTGTGTTACTCGCGTCCGTAGCATATCTTCAAACTACACGTGCCCCTGGGTAGTGGCTAATTAAGTAGCAGCGCTGCATTAGACAAAAAAGCAGAGACTCTCGCTGCAGCGCTGTATCACCAGCTGCAGCGAGAGTCTCTGTATTACCAGCTGCATTAGAAAAAAAAACTGTGATGTTTGCTTAAGACATGGGGGGGCGGGGGAGTATAACCGACATCAACACATTCAACAGCAGTATTCCATATTCCACTGGAGAATACTCACCTCTCTCGCTGTTTCTCGTGTAAATCGTAGTCATAACTATCATACAGGGAAAAAAAATCTGGTGTAATTAGCAACTACGTATAATCCCAAATCATTCATACATGTTAACTTATAGCTTTCACATATTTACCAAAAAAATGTATAAAGCAACGGTTAAAATCGTAACGTTTTTCAACTCCTAAGAGTTATTGATGATTATTATAGCACTCTTTATATAAACAGATTAGTGACATCTTTATACTCTATATCAATAACGTAACCCTACAGCGTGGAGTAGCTGAAAAATTAATTTCAGTGCCTCCATTACATCAATTTGAATATATACTTATTACAAAAATTAAAAAATCCTAATGGAACGAAAGAAAAATCGAATACTTTACTCGGGTAACAATAAAATGACAGGAATGTAAATTGTGAATTAAATGGAGGAATTTTTTTTATATACACTCATGTCCATAAATTAAGGATAATTCAGAATCACACAGAAATTGAACTCTAAAATAAAAATTTCACCTGTAGAATTATCACACACATCTTGAAGAAGAATATGCAAATTACAGGAAACCACCAGATGGCGCGGATAGTACGTCACAATGAAAGTGTAAAAGAGGGGTATATAAGAAATGGTGGCAAAGAAGTAAAATTGTTCACAAGCGCTTTAAAAGCCTTTCAGTGCAATAACCGCATAGTTATGGCACAAAGGAAGCATTTGGATGATTTTTTACGTGGTAGAATTATCGGACTACTGGAATGTGGAAGTATCCGAGGAACTTGGAATCGCCCAGAGTGTCATCTCCAGGCTTTGGCAACGATTCCAAGATGATGGTAATGTGAGTAGATGTTACAGCACAGGTCGCCCCCGAGTTACAACGCCGAATGAGGACCGGTATTTAGCAGTTACTGCCAAAAGAAACAGACGGAGCACAGCATCAGACCTGTCTCGTCAGCTCTCTTCAGCTACCGGTACGACAGTTTCAAGGCAGACCATGTACAAACGCTTAGGGCACATTGGTCTATATGCTCGTAGGCCTGTCAGACGTGTTCCACTTACCGCAACTCACTGCCGCCTGTGATTAACCTGGAGTAGAGTGCATGCGTTGTGAACACCGCAACAGTGGTCTGGTGTGATGTTTTCCGACGAGTCCAGGTTTAGTTTGCAGTTTGATTCTCGCCGGACTTTCATATGGAGAGCGCCAGGTACCCGTTACCACCAAGAGAACACCATTGAACGACACCGTTACGGTGGTGCAGGATGGCTCGTTTGGGGAGGAATTATTCTTGGTTCCAGAACTGACCTGCACGTTCAGAGTGTAACGATGACAGGCCACATCTATCGAGATGTCATTCTGGAACAACATGTACGTTTGTTTCGAGGCACCATGGGTGCTGAATTTCTGTTTATGGATGACAACGCCCGTCCTCGCCGTGCAAACATTGTATACGAATGTCTTCAATTGGAGGATATCACCCGTATGGATTGGCCAGCATACTCACCGGACTTGAATCCAATACAGCATGTGTGGGATATGCTTGGCCGACGAATTGCAGCCCGTCAACCGGAACTTCGGAGAGCATTGCTTGATGAGTGGTGTAATATTCCCCAAGATCAGATTGATAATTTGATAGTCAGCATGCCTAGGCGTTGTAAAGCCTGTATTGCATCGTCCGGGAGACATACTCCATATTAACCATCATACTAACCATGTTATACTGTTTTTTGTAAATAGGTTCTTTTTTGAAATTTGTTCCAGGGAGTGAAAAATCGCAATTTTTATTAATTATGTCAAACATATAGCATCTTTTTTGCTCTTTACCTTTTGTTTAATAAATAGACTTTACAAATAAGTCAAATTTGTTTTGCTTCTGTCTCTTTCTTTGCCTGAACTTCATTATCCTTAATTTATGGACATGAGTGTAGAAGAAGTAAAGTGACAAATTAAGAAAAATTCGTGATAACTTAAGGATTCCCTTTTAGCGAAGAATTTTCTGGCTTTCATACTTATATTCACACTTCATGACATTTCTCAACTTAAGAAAATTAAACATTTAACATATACCTCACAACACTATATCTATTAATTAGAAATTCGGTTAATTAGTTGGAATATTAACTTTAATATTAATAAAACTGAATCAATTCTAATCATATAACAACAACTTAACCCAAAATCACTACTTATGGAGAAACTATCAACTGAATCATCCAAACTAAATACTTAGGTAATCTCACTTTTCTTCCACACATAAACCAAGTTAAAGATAAATTCAATAATCTCATCAGAAAATTTATCAATTAATTTTACATAAAACAAAAATTCCCTTTGTGGTCCAATCTCTAATCTACAAAGCCTACATGTGATCAATAATAACTTAAGTCAGTCCGAATATTGAAAAAATTCATTGCATACAAGAAAACCCCCCAAAAAAAACTATTATTAGACTATAAATGCACCATGGTTTTACAGAAATACTGACGTGCACAACTATCTCAATATTCCAACCATTAAAGAATTCCATCTTCAAATGTTCATCCAATTTTTATTCCCATCACCTTAATATTCTGAATAAATTAATAAAACGATTTATTCATGATACGAGAAAAGCTAAAAGACCGCGCATCGTTCTACTCAACTACTTTTTGCGTACTATTTAACAAACATGCTACCTTGATTAGCTTCTGATTCCAATTCCCTCAATTCCACTGCACTTTAAACCAGTCATTCATGGTTACTGTTCGACTTTATGCTACACAAACACTGTCTGCCACGTGTGCTACGACCCGATAAACCTGAATATTTCTCGTTAGTTCTTCATTCATAGACTTACGACTTTTATTAGTAAATGTTTAATTTTCTTTTCATTCGTGAGTTTTTTATTCTTTCATTGAAAAAGATTAAAAAATAAACAATAATAATAGCAATAAATTTTTAAAAATAAAGCAAAAAATAATAAATAATTATATTATTTTTTAAATTCATTTTGCAAGTTAATTTACTTTTATTTTAAATCTGTTATTCATTTCAAACATCAAATCCCAGGTAGAAGCTGTTGTCTCGTGGATAAATAGCTCCACGTGCATAGTAAAAACAAGTAATATATAAAAAAAAAAATTTTTTTTAAGGTCAATTCCTACTTTTTTTTCACTCTAGTGCAGAAAGTCCTTTATAAATAATTGTCATTCATTTTTGTAGTTTATCTGGCGCCATCTATTGGTAGATATATGCAACTTAAATCTAAAAAAAACTATAATTAATTAATTAAATTTAATTACTGAATTAATATTTGAAAAACTGCATTAACATCAAGTATCCCCCACTACAAGTTAAAAAAAAAAATGTATTTGAACTTGAGTGGATGAATAAAAAGTATTTTATGAACGATTGAAAGTTTGCACAAGATATATTTAGGGGGAGTGTGAGCTAATAGAAGGAATTGGAAAAAATATATATATAACTGGAAGCCAGCCGCAGATAATGTAAACATCCTGTCATCGTGGGCGTAAGCTGACTGGAAGGAGAAAGAAATGTAACACCAGCAATGAGTGTTTGGTTTTCGAATACTATAAGGCAGATGTGTTTGTACTGTCCACTTTTGTGTTATGGGTTTTATTCTTCGACCATAACAGAAGCTAACAGCGGCTGACGCAGCCAAGGTGCTTCGCACCAGTCCAAATAAGCTCTTATAGTTTGTAAAGAATTATTTTATTTTATTTTAGTCTTTTCTTTAATTATTCCGATTATATCATCGAGCAGAGAGCTCCCTCTTAATTAGTTGCCTTTTCTTTTTCACAATTTCGCAAAATTATTTATAAGAAATATGTTTTCTTATAATTTTACGTAACTGAAGACAAGGGAATATTTTCCCCACATACTTTGCCTCTGCTTTACAAGTCACCAGGTGAAGTAGGCTTATATTCATGTTCGTTCAAGGCCAGATAATTTTAATTGGTTTCTGTACATCTATGGATTTCCTACGGATCTTTGTAGGTTTAAGGTATTATACCTCACTTATTAAAAATCAAATTAAAATTATTGCGTTTATACGTGTGTGTGCTCTTCTGAAAAATACTGAAATTTCACATGTTTCTCAAAGTATGCAAAATTATATTTGTTTTTATTTTTCAGTCGATGTAAATGATCTGTGAAGAGAAATTATTACACAAATCCTTATCCGAGAGCAACGGTATTCTACGGAAGTTTAAGTTTCATAATATATTAATTAATAGACAGAAAATATAAAATAATATTTTCATTTTATTTATTCCTTATAATAATGCCAAGAGTATAAGTATTTTTTGAAAAGTGAAAAATAATAAAGATATAAAATTATCTAATACGGTGGTGGAAAATGAAATCTCAACACTAAGAAGAAATTAGCTTAGAGGAATAAAATTTAAAGTATAACATACATAACATATTTATTCATAACAAGCAGCACGAAAGATATTTATTTGATTAAAGTTTCAAGATTATAGGTAAAACAAGTAATATAAAAAAGAAAAATTTAAAGTCAATTCCTACTTTTTTTTCACTCTAGTGCAGAAAGTCCTTTATAAATAATTTTCATTCATTTTTTGAAGTTTATCTGGCGCCATCTATTGTTAGATATATGCAACTTAAATCTAAAAAAAACTAAAATTAATTAATTAAATTTAATTACTGAATTAATATTTGAAAAAACTGTATTAACATCCAGTGACATCCACTACAAGTTAAAAAAAAATGTATTTGAACTTGAGTGGATGAATAAAAAGTATTTCATTAACGATTGAAAATTTGAACATGATATATATAGAGAGAGTGTGAGCTAATAGAAGGAATTGAAAAATATGTTCGAGAACAGCTATTTCAAATATGAATGGTGATACAGTATTAACCACTGTAGTCCGTACGATTTTTAATGCAAGCATGCAAACGTGCATGCACTGTAATCAGATGCCGTATGTCAATTTGTGGGATGAAGTTCCATGATTTTTGCACTTGGTCAGTCAAATCAGCAACGGTCTGTGCTGGTTGTGGATAACACTGAAATTGATAATCAATAATTTCCGACAGGAGAAAGATATGACTAAGGCAACATGTCGATACTTTGTAGAATACGTTGGGTGACGCGGTATGGGAACAGTGTCCCTGTTAGAAAAGGCTATTGGAATAATGATAAAAAAATTGCAATATAACCAGTGCAACCAGAAACCGATGTAAGTATAAATTTGCTATCAAGATGCGATTTTAACGACGAGAGTTCACCTACTATGATAGGAAATTTCTCCCCAGACTATAACTCCTGGTGTAGGTCCATGTTTCTATGACGAAAACACATTGATTCTAAGCACTCGCCTGGCCTCCTTCTACCAGCATACGGCCATCACTAGCACCAAGACAGAACCGGTTCTGAATTCAAAATACAATAGATCCCCACTCCGCCCTCCAGTGAGCTCTAACTTGACACCACTGAAGTCGCAGATGACAATGATTGGGAGTTAATGGCATGAACGCTACAGGATGTCTGGGTCGGAACTGTCCATCATATAATCGATGTGTAATCTTTTGTTGTGTCACTCTGGTACCAACGGGAAATCGTATTTCTAATGCAAATGCAGTACAATGCATTATAGCCATGCGGCGAATATGACGATCGTTCCTCTCAGTAGTGTCCCATATGTGACCAGTCCTCGGTCTTAAGATAATACCTTCCCATGATCACTTCTGCCAGCAATCATGCATAGTGGATACATTTATGCCAAGTCTTTTTGAAAAATCACGAATAGAAAATCCATCTTATTGTAGTCCTATTAAATCGGCACGGAGTGTTGCTGCTTTGACTAACAAAATGCAACTGACATACCACAAAATGACGTATGGCAGCTGTACGAAACAATGCATGCGCGTTTTCAAGCTGCACGTAATTCCACATTTGAAATGGCTTTTCTCAAGCATACTTTAACATGTGACCATGAAATTTTAAGTTCTGAGTTTTCATAAAAAATTTTAATGTGTATAAAAGTCGAACATATATTTTGCATTCAGTAAAAGTTTCTTTTCTAATAAATTCTAATATTTAGTCATAATTATATCCCTTAACTTCTACACAAAATACTTAATTATTGAGTAAATTTTCATTCATATAATATTCATTCTGAGGAATTAGTAACCTTATCTGAAAATATATAATATAGTTTATACTTTTTTAAGACTGTTTAAATGAAACCTTATAAGGACAAATATATATATATATATATTTATGATTGCTTAAGAAAATAAATGCAAAATGATTCTAATTCATAAGTACATACAGTAGGCGTTGTTTAATCCTGCACGATCGTGAACAGGGCGAAGGCGGATTATCGAGCTTTGATAAAGTTTTAATGGCGATAGTCAATGTAGGTAAAATTTGAAACGATTAATGTGCTTAAACACATTCTGAATCTTTGTAGACGATATAACATCAATATAAAGTATTTCATCATTCTCATCATCATCATCAGAGGCGCAACAGCCCCCATGGTGGACCAAGACGGTATGCCTACTGGCAGATTGCAAGACAGGAGATGTTTTCTTTTTACGAGATAAGGTTCCCAGGCCTACGCCCAACGCTCTACAATCATATTAGACCGGGACCTAGGGTTAAAAATGGAATCCGATCCACTACAAACATCCATGGCACCGCCGGGATTTGAACCCGAAAGCTGTGGCACCGAGCGAAAGAGAGGTAGTCACTCAGCTATCAGGCCCCATTTCATCAATCTAGCACAGCGGTGGCCAACCCGCGGCCCTCCCTGAATATTTTTGCATTCCGTGAGATTTATCTTTTTAGACTTTTACAAAATATATTTATTTTATAATTGCCAAAGTAGTGAAAACCAATGTATTAAAAAAAAAAAAAAAAAAAAAATACAGTATGTGTGCATCCATATATTCAAAAATTAACTGTCGAAATTATGAGAAAAAATTAACTTTGATTTTAAAATAATATTCTTGCAAATATATGACAGATATTGCCTGTTTCTTTTATGAGTTCGCAGTATAATTAAATTATATTCTGCGAACTCATGATGCGCGCATATTGGAACATCTAATATAAGAGGTTCTGTGTTCATCACTTTAAGTGACCTCAGTGACGCACCTACCATCCCTAGATACGCACAGTTGATTGTTGATAGCAGAGCAAACCAGACTCTTAATTGAAGTTGTTAGCGCTTTTGGTTCAATTCACACCTGCGAATCGTTTTTTTTTCCAAAATGAAATTAACCAAACACAAAACACGCTCAAATATAACAGACGCTAACCTGCAACACCCATTACGTTGTGCAAATACCTAAATTGAGACCGATTTACAAAAGCTAAGTGAAAGAGCGGAGAAACAAATATCGCACTACTAAAATAAATATTTTTTAACGATTTCATTTTTTTTTATTTCGTTTATATTTATATATTTTTTATATTTCATTTTTAGTGATATATATTTCTTTACAATGTGCGTTTAGTATCATCATTATTATATTATCTATGTTTACATGTCAAAATAATAGTAAACACAATAATAATAAATCATTATGTTTCAATTTTTTCACTCCAAAAAAATGTCTACAGTGGGTCTAAATCTAATATGTGAATATATATTTTTACATGCGGCCAGCGGAGTTAGGATGCATTTCCAAAGTGGCCCGCAAGATCATTTGAGTTTTCCATCCTTGTGCAAAAGGATATTTGATCAAACAGTTTAAGCGTAATACACTTAAAAGATATATATAATAAATAATTCATTAGACTTAATTTTCAGTAATTAAATACACAAATAACAATTACATAAGTAACGAACACCAATCAATGCAGATACTAAAGGATTGTGAAATTAGGTTTAAGGAATGAATTTAAGCTTATTAAATAATAAATAATTATTAATAATAAAATAATTAATAAAAATAGTACAAGTACAAATAATATCACGAGCATAATTATAAGACACACACAACACACTAGTGAAAGACACTTTTAAATATGACATCATAAGCTGGACAGCTTGTCGTAAAAAAACCGGATGTGAGGCTGTCGTAAAATGAGAAACGATCCAAATCGCCAAACATTTTAGGCTACAAAATCACCGATCGTTCGTATGCTTGGCGAAAACTGCTCTTATCGGCTTTTACTGGTCTTTAGATATTTTGAGAAATTTCCCTGACTTTAACATAGATAAAATTTCCTAACTTTTTTCTGATTTTCCTGATTATCCATTTTCGTTGCCAGTCTGTTGCACGAAAAAAGGCAAAGGCAAACGACGTCAAATAACTTCTCCACACACACACAAATGTCATATGAGGAAGAATCTTCCTTATCACAAACATAAATTCTTAGGTCGAACTTTTTTTATTTTCATGAATTAGTAATAATGCAATAAAATATATGTAACAATAAACTCCCATATGTATGTTTCTAACTTGGTTGCTAGAAAAGCGGAATAATGTCTGATTACACGTATATAATTGACATATTTTAAAAGTTCCATTAAAATCAAGAGCTTTAAAACAAAACTTACTATACTTAACAAAACTCGTGTATAAAATAATTATAAGCTGTACCATCATGAAATATCTTAACCATCATCACTGACGATTAAACGGTTTTCACTTATCCCCAATATTCACGCGTTTAAGACAACCTCATTTAACGTTGTTTCTTTTAACACGGAACTTGTTGAAACGTGTCTTCCATGTTAACGGGGTCTTGTTGTGTTTTTAAAACCTTCTTTCATGCTGTTGAAACTAACTTACAGATTTATATTAATTGAAAAAGTACATACCCTTTAAAATTCGATGCATCGCTAGAAATTTTCACAAAATTCCAAACTTTCACAATGAGATGTTGTCGAAAGTGCCACTGAAATTCAAGTTGATGGTCGACGGTTTTGCAATTGCATCGACGACACCAAATTTTGCAATTGCACGTGCTTATTGGGGAACTTTTGAACCTTAAGACTCATCACTGTGACACTTTAGCCATAAATAGTTCTTAGAAGTTTGGGAGTGTTGTTTACGTTAGTTAAACTAGCCAATTCAGAAAATTTGGAAATGATTTTTATCCACCTGGTTCGTTACGAAAGCTTGGACTACACTAAGCCCGAGGTATTTTACACTCTATGATTTGGCAGATTGCCAAATTTTCCACGTGATATCCGTTAGGACTAAACCGTTGCAAAATCGGAGTAATCAGACTGGTTTTTGAAGAATGAGTTTTTGCGTAAAGTGTTCAAACATGACTCACTTGGGAAAAAATATTTTATTTGATGAAGATTGAAGTTGGAAGCTATTGTTTATAGAATCAACTTATAACTACACGTCACTTTCTTTTATTTAGTGCAATTAAAAAGTTGCTGTCCTCAAATTTGTTGAATTCAAATAAAATACAAAAATTTATTTTGGAATATTTTTATTTCAAAATATAAATATCACTTGAATAATATAGATGTCAAAACATAAAGGATTGTTTCTATCAAATGAAAACAAATAAATTAATTATTGAGCATAATTATTGAACTATTATAGAAAATTATTAAAATTAATTCGCAATTTTGAAAGTAAAAAAAAGTTTGATACTTAATGTGGAATCTTTTCATCTAGTTTTTTTCTAGTATTATGCAATTTAAAAGTTTGATCATTAAAAATAAATTTTTTATTGTAATCAAAATCCTTCCGAAGATACCTTCCTCCCCTATTGTGAAGTTTTGTATGAATCATTCCGGCTTGGCCGCTTGCCAATTTTCCACATAATCAGGGATCGTACTATGTCTTCGGCATTTTGGGGGGTTTTCCCCAAATTAATAATTTTTATAAATTGATAAGTATATGATTATTACCTTGACTACTATTAGAAACTTTTCGACTTTTAAGTTCACGTATTTTATATTAAGCCGCAAATCAAGAGAGTTGGTCCTGCAACTAATTGTTCATATTTGATTTTTTTTATGGGAGAAATATTATGTTATGTTTTTATGAAAAGGCCATAATATGCTTATTAATTTAAAAATTATAGAACTTCAGCTACTAGCTTCTATTAGGAGCAGTTACTTATTCTTTTGACAATTTTAACGTGTTATTGTGTTAACGTTTAATCTAAAAAAAAAAAAAATAAATAAAAAACAATTAGGTTTGACACCTGATGAAAAATTTTTATTGTAATAAGTCTTGAACGGCGTTCTTTGCTCACGAATTATAATTTTTCTTAAATACTTTTATAAGGGACAATCAAAAAGTTTCTGTTTGAGGGCGTTGCCACAGCGTATACGCAAATGATCGCGGTATGTAAACATCGATGCATTGGATTTGGTGGCATTCGTTTATTTTCACAGTGTGCGTGGTAAATGCTGAAACATTAGCAATGGCGAGTTAGTACCAAATGCGTTCAAACTGGACCATAGGGCTTATTAATTTCAAGGACGATCTCCTGGCCGTTACTGGGGAAAAGGTACTGCGAAACACTGGAAGTTGGTTTGTCGCTCTGCGGTCATTTTTTGCACACTTTGGGGTAATTAGACGGGGACCTACAGTTTAACGTGGATTTCGAACCACTAACCAACGTCCATGTCTCCGCCAGGATTCGAACCTGAAGCCTATGGTACCAAAGGCTAGAACGCTAGCCAATTGGCCATCAGACCGCCCGAAACACTGGAGAAATTACGACTTGCAATTAAGGCAAAATGGGGTGATTCTGCTTCTTGGTAACGCCCGTCCCCATATTTCAAATGTCGAAACGCTGAATTTACACTCACTAAAAAGTGGGAGACACTCGAGCACCCACCTTGCAGTCCTGATCTCTCCCCATGCGACTTTCACGCCTTCGGTCCTTAAAAATGTCCTTGAAAGGTCAACAATTTCTGTCAGGTGTACAAGAGCAGCAGGAAATCTGACATCCTTCGGACGGAAACTTTTTGATCGACCTTTATATAAACATCATTTTTTTTAATTATGGAAATGTTTTTAATTATTCGCGAGCTGTGTTTGTTTAGCTTTTTGAAACTGCATTAAAATATCGAGATGACAAATATCTAGTATATTTTCCCCTCTTGAATATTTTGAAAAGCTATTACAGAAATTAATTAAAATTTGAAACTATTTTGACAAAGAACTGTAGGGATGAAAAGGATATTCAAGGTTTAGAAGTAAATGTTTTGAGATTAGATTTTTTATTTTTTTTAAGAAAGAAATACTTGTTTCTTGCTTACTGTTTTTTAATAATTTTCAATTACAATAATTTTTAATTCTTCTGCTAAGACATTTTATAAAAGTAGGTATTATTTTCCTGCTCTAATTTATTATTTAATTTTCACTCATACAAGAAAGACATTTTAAAAATCAAAATATGATTTTAGTAAACAAACAATAAATAATGAACACAACAATACTTTGTTTAATAACGCAGTTAATATAATTGGATAAAAAGACAGCTTTTAATATAATACTGAACTTTTTTCGATATATGAGCTTGAAAATTAGAATTCCTACTAAAAACAACGCATTGCTCATTCGAGAAACTATTTTAAAATATCAGAGGAAAACAAATGCATGAAAAAATTAACAGTCAAATTCTTCAATTTTTTTGTGAAAAACATAATATTTTTCCACAATAAAATATTTGTTTTTCTTTAAATTGAAGCGAACATCTCCGTACTAGAGTTGGCGCTTCATCTCCTCTTGGCCCCTTTTTCCTGTGGGTATTTATTATTTATAAAAAATTGATCCATGCATTTAAGTATTCTCACAAATGAATTATTATGTTACGAAGAATTAGGCGCCTGAATGACAGAGTGTCTAGCTCTCTAGCTCTCGCTGCCGCAGGGTTTGAGTTCCTGTGGTGCCACGGATGTTTGTAGTGGTTCGTAATCCTCTTTAAGCTACAGGTCTCTGTCTCTTATGACTGTAGAGCTTCACAGAGCCCAGTCAGACTTCTCACCCACATCATTCCCAAACTGTAAAAGGGCAACTCAGCTTTAGGCGCAGTGATGTAGTGTGGTGTAATAGTAGTAGTAGTTGTGAGGGATTAAATAAGAAGAAAAAATTGAATATTGCACATTTAATATAAATTTTGAATGATAATATTTTTTCTAAATCAAGCATATATATATATATATATATATATATATATATATATATATATATTTTTTCATATACTATTAATCAATAATAAGCAATTACACGCAGATAAATACTGCCTCCCAAAAATGAAGAAATATTAAAATAAACCTTTATAAATTATGCAAATTAATACGTAATTACAATAAGAGTAGAATTAAAAATAAATATTTCGAAACATTGAATTTACATTTATTTAAAGCTAAAGAAAAAATTAATAAGTAAATAAAACATTTCTTTTAAAAATCGTTGTATGATAGAGGACTTTTTCCGTTTGGCGACAACAGTACAGATATTTGCCAAAAATCACCAAGCTATCATAGCATATGTTAAACAAAGTGATGAGACCCGTGAAAATCTTAACTATATTTAATGCTAATTAATTCTAAACTTCCTTTGATAATCTGCTAAAACTTAATCAATTTTCATTCATATACTCTCAAGAGCCAAAACATTATGACCACCTGTCAATAACGAGTTGGCCCACCTTTGGCGCTCAACACAGCTTCAACCCGCCTTGGCATGGATTAATACCACCACTTAATACCAGTTAAATACCACTTCCACCTGATCACGTGCCTTCCACGTCATCCAGGCGAGTTCATTGCAAAATATAGGGGTGGCCATAATGTTTTGGCTCTTGAGTGTATATAAATATATTTTGTAGTTAGATACTCAAACATCATTATATGGCAAAACGTATTATGTTATATGAATGAAAATTGATTAAGCTTTAACAGATTATCATGGGAATTTTAGAATTAATTAGCATTAAATATAGTTATGTTAAGAGATTAAACTACATTATAGAATATTTTTAATATAAAAAATAAACTGGAAAACTTACTTTCGTGATTCGTAGAAGATCGTATCTGTGTCTTCGTTGCTCTTCATGTTGATTCCGCCGATAAATAAAAATGTTTTTTTTTTAATTACATCCAAACACATATCTTCTTAGTACAATATCCTCGACTAATCTAAAAAATAATTTAATTTATTTAAATTAAGTTTATAATATAATAAACTTAATTCTATAATTATAATAATTTCTGTTAACCTCGTTTTCTAATACGTCTAATTCCTCATCGTTTCATCAGTTTTATTCGATTTATATTACGAATTATAAACGAATAGTTCTGAATTTTTTATTGTATATAAACATTAAGATTAATTTGCAGAAAAGAATATCCCCCTTACACGAGTGTGAGAATTCACTCACTTCTCCATTTTTAATAATAAAGATAATGACAATTAGAAAATAATATTTTTTCACATTTTGATTGTTTTATAAATTATATTCCCTTAACAGGCCTTCGAGAATAAAAATATGTATCAATTTCAGAATGGTACATAAAATAATATAATCACTGTTTATATATTCATATTCATTTTCATGACATAGATGGTATATTGAGTCAAATAATAAGCTAATGAGACATACTAAATAATAATCCTAATGTACCACCAAAAAATCATTTGCCAAAAAATGTACTTTTGTACTAACAACTAGATTGCTATTTGTTTTGCATTGGCATGTCTTTAGTGACTGGCGCTCGGTACCACAGGTTTTGGGTTAGAGTCCCGGCGGTACCATGGATGTTTGTAGTGGTTTGGAATCCACTTTAAGCCGTAGGTCCCGGTCTCGTATGACTGTAGAGCGTTGGGCGTAGAGTTGACAAACCTACCCCGTAAGCAGAAAAACATTTCTCGTCTCGAAATCTACCAGTAGGTAGACGGCCTTGATCCACACTGGGCTGTTGAACCAATGATGATGATGATGTCTTTAGTGAACAATTTCATTATTCATTAAAAAGATGTATGTATTTTATAAATTTATTTATGTGCAACTTTTTAATTTTTGATTAAATTACTTATTATTTACATATAATTTTGTGCAAGTTTCATGTAAACATAAACATTTCAGATTCATGTAAACATAAACATTCAGATATTTAAACATGTCAGATTATATGGAGCAATGTTTTTTAAATGAACATTTCTTGTAATGTATAACAACTATGAAAGAGATTTAAAATACCAGAAATTTTAAAGATTCATGGCATACTTTAAAAATAGATTAGTAAAATTTTTAAAAAAACCTTTAAATATTAATGATGAAAATTTTAAAATCGTTTCCTACATTATGACATTTCTTTAAATAAAGAACAATATTCTAACAAAACAAACAAATTTATTAAGAAACAATATAGTAAATTTATTTTTACTTACAATTTATTATAAAGGTGTATAAAATAAATTAATAATTTCACATGAAGCATGTAAGCATGAACTACTTAACTTTTAATTTGCAGATAGCAGAAAGATTTTTAAAAAAGTTATAAATTATTATTAACTTCTATACCATTACAAAAAATTCTCATAAAAAGAGAAAAATTGCAAGAATGGAACAGAAAGTTGTAAAAAAAAAAAAAAAAAAAAAAAAAAAAAAAAAAAAAAAAAAATGGCAAACAAATATAAAATAAGCCAATCTTTAAAAAAATAACTAATATTAAGGATGAAAATGATTAAAACATATTTCTTGTTATATGTTGTTTTCTTAAATAAAGAATAATTTTCAAAATAAACAAGCAAATGTATTAAGCACTTATTTAATAGTACATTTAGTTTATCTATGTATATTTTCGATTTATTATAAAACTCAATTCAAAATATAAAAAGTTCTAACCAGAAAAAAATATCCATACTAATATAATCAAGTTAAAATGAGGACACAAAATTGATATCTTTTATATATAGTTTATTTTTAATATTTTAAAATATTATACTATTATAAATGCTAATTTCTTCATAGTAACAAATTAAATTTACAAATTATTTCTTAAATAATCATATGAAATACAAAATAGGAATAAAAAAATAAAATACCAACAGAAGCAGGTTAATAAATGGAAAATATTTATATAGCACTTTTAATTAGCATAAAAATAAAAGAGTTATAAAAATAAAAAATAGTTAAATATAAGAAATTTAGTAATTAAAGCAAATTATTTATAACAAGTAGCTTTTTAATATAGTTTTAAATAAAAATTATTTTTTTGTTTGTTTTAAATTAATATAAATTTATAATACATATTCTTAAAACTAGACATATGAAAAATAAATTAACATTAAAATTAGTCATCTTCCTTCATTCAACATTTGTTTCTAATCATCAAAACAAATTATGTTCAGTAATTTTTAAGTAAAATTTTAAATTTACATTTATTATTATTGTTGTTTTTATTATTGTTATATGTATAATCTTCAACGAGAAAATGCTTTATAAGAAAGTATTTTAAGGTAGTTTAGATTTTGTACAATTATCCTGCAAAAGTTTACTGCCAATGAAACCACTAAACATCTGCATATAATAGTCTTATTTCATAAAAAAAAAAGCAATTTTATTTTAATACTATATTTTAATTAAAAAAATGCATTTTTAAAACAATTACAATTGCAATACTTTCAATAATTAAAACAAACATATAACATTACTAAATATATATCTGAATCTAAAATCATGCAGCATTTTAACAAGTACAAATTACAGGTACAGGTTATTAATTTTAAATAGCCTTCTGAATTAAAAAATTCGAAATGAAAAATAACTGAAATATCAATAAAAACAGATTGTTAATTGGAAAATATCTGCATAATATATTTTTCATTAGCATAAACTTGGCAGAGAATTTTTTCAAAATTAAAAATAAGTAAATATTAAAATTTTAGTAATTAAGTAAACATGTATATACATCTAATTACGTTATTATTTAAATTATTACTTACGTGTAAAAGTAAAACTATATATTTTCAGGGAATAACTTAACTGGGATTAACTTTAATCAAGCTTTTTTCCACACTATCTAGATTGGAAATGAATATATGTTTTAGATAGAGAGAAAAGCAGATGTTTAAATTGAGACAAAAGCAACAACGCTAGTCATAACAAAGCAGCTGAAAACAATAATGTTCTTTATTTAATTTTTTTTTTTTTTTATTCTGTGCATGTTTTTATATTTCATTTTTTTAGCATTTCGTTCTTATTTTTAAAAGAATAAATAATATAATAGTAAAAAACTTGTAAAAATCAAAAAATTGTAGTAGTGATATACATACAATCTATATATTTCTATATCTATACTCTTATCTATATTCTTCTGCTTTTATATATATATATATATATATATGTATATATATATATAATCTTTTATACACAAAGCAATCAATATAAAAGATTTCTTGCAACTCAAAATAAAATTTATATCGACAAGAAACACGAATTTTTTTTACAGTTTTTATTTAATGAGTGGAACAAGAGGCCAATTGATGAACAAAACGTATATTTAAATAAATATATACGTAATATATATATATACCATTAATATCGGCGCAACAGCCACATGGTGGGCTAAGGCCATCTGGCTACTGGCAGATTTCTGGACATGAGATGTTTTGTTTTTATGAGGTAGGGTTGCCAGCCTTACACCCAACACTCATATTAGACCAGGACCTACGTTTTAAAAAGGATTCCAAACCACTACAAACAACCATGGCACCGCCGAGTTTCTAGATTGGCTTTAGAAGTAAGGATTCATAAATTGAATTTTTGTACACATTTCCTGATTGTAAGCTCAAAACAGGTTGTAAATTTTTAACTTATTTGCATACTTGCCAAAAAGATAGGTAAAAAAAAAATAAATATAAAAATAAATTGCAATGAAATTTTGTTAGAAAAATAATATACTTCCTTAAAAACAAAAATGTTTCTTTTTCAATGGAAATGAAAAACACAGTTAAGAAATGTGCTATAACTTATAATTATCTGATTGATTTAAAATTCGGTACAAATTGCTTCAGAACAGGCATTCCGCAGATTAAAAATCTAATTTTCGTGAAGTTCTGTTGATTGTTCTGGTAAATTAAAAATTCTTATTGAAAACTTTTCGGGTTATTTAAAATTAATAATTAATTATCTAATTATCTAATAGATTAAAAATTCATTAAAAATTGCTCTAGAGTGAGGCATTCCGTAGATTAAAAATCTAATTTTCGTGAAATTCTGATGATTGCTCTGGTAAATTAAAAATTCATCTTATAGAAAACTTTTCGGGCTATTTGAAATTAATAATTAATTATCTAATTAAAATTGTAATTATCTTATAATTATCTAATTGATTTAAAATTCATTAAAAATTGCTTTAGAACAAGGCATTCGGTAAATTAAAAATTTAATTTTCGGGAAGTTTTGATGATTATTCTTGTAAATTAAAAATTATTCTTATTGAAAATTTTTGTGGTTATTTAAATTTTTCACAGTTATATTTAAACAAGATCTTATAATTTAGCATTTACTTCCACGCTTATCGAAAATAATTTTAAAGCATTTTTTGAGACAAAATGAGAAAATTTTTTTCAATAAAAATACAAGTTCAATTCAATTTAAAATACTTATGAGTGGCTCATTATGAATCGGTACCACAGGTTTTGGGTTAGAGTCCCGGCGGTGCCATGGATGTTTGTAGTGGTTCGGAATCCACTTTAAACAGTAGTCCCTGTCTAATATGATCGTAGAGCGTTGTGCGAGTAGTGTTATTCACGTCCGTAGCATATCTTCAAGCTACACGTGCTCCCTGGATAGTGTTAAATGATTAACGTCCGGGCAGCCTTTCCTTATGACATAAAGATAAATGTCTTAAGTATTTGCTAGCTCCATCAGAAAAAAAAAATATCAACTTTTTCTACCAAAACGAAAATTTTGTTTTTTCTGAAAAAGTTTAAATAAAGTTATATGCTTAAAACTAGACAAATAAAGACTGTAGGGGTGGGCCCAGATTGTAAATAGGGTGTAGCTGGATTGAGATACTTGAGGTACAGGTTTGTGAACTGTCAGGTTTATTTACACACGTATAAACATCACACACATGCAATTAGACACAAGCAATATTTAACGCATTTAAAGTAAAGTTAGTTAATTATAGCACCGTGGAAGGACTCCAATTCTGAGCCGAAAAACCGAAACTCAGTTACGCGCAGGATTTCGTGGAATATACTTCTTTTACGGTGATAGTTTGTAGGACAACTGTAGGGTATTGTAGGGTTGATGGAGTACCTTGGTTGCTAAGCAACCATTTAAAACAGAGTTATTGATATTGGGAATGGAATTATAAAAATTTTGTGCAATTTTGTAAGCAGATTGTTTGAAACTAGGGAGGTAAAGAGCATGTCTGATATCCTGGTTTCGAAAAAACCAGGGCGAATTTGTAATCATACGTATAACTTTATTTTCAAGCCGTTGTGTGATTTCAAAATTCGACGGAGCAGTGGATCCCCAAACAGGACTCGCATATGCAAGGATTAGACGCAAGTAAGCAGTAGGACAATTAATACGCAGGGTTGGGCTAAATATATTTCCTCTCGAAGTGAGAGGTTGTAGACCAATTAAACGCTTCTAAGAGATGTTTTCAGTTTCCTCTCGGGTGAGAGTCTCCAGGCCGACTGACCATTTCTCCTGAACGTGCAGGGGGGCAGTCTTTCCAATGAGTAGGAGGAAGCATGGTTACAAAATTCATTTTATACTGAACAAAGTACACACACGCAAACGAATGTTCTAAAACACACACAAAAAGAATTATAACTGTTCTAGTATTGAATGAGTAAAGCCGAAGTTCCGAGCATATGAAAAACGCATATTATCAATGAGGGCAAAAAGATTCGTAATTTTGAAATCCCTTAACTAATGGCAAAGTCATCCATATTTTTAAATGCTTCATCAAAGACTACCGATTGTGTGGAAAAGTAAACATCCGATTTAAAGGCGGAAACACACGAATCCATTACTTGTTAGGGGTGCTAGTCAGACATATGAGGCGTCAAACAATTATGAAAGAAAAAAGTTTAATAGTTATTGTGAAATTTTGTCACCAAATTTTTTCTTTTAATATTATGTCATTTAAAATTTTAAGTATTAAAAATTATAGTTATTTTAATACAATTAAAAGCCCTTCAAAAATACCTTTCTCCACTATTACGTTTGTTTGAATCCATACGATTTTTATGTTTAGTTAAACTATAGGTTGACCCACAAGATCTCACACGTCACTCTTTTAAAGTAAACTAATCTATCCGATGAAAGTGTCCCAGTTTTATGTGCAGTGACTTTTTGAGCGCGATTACTTTATAATTTTTTTAATAAAGCTTTCAGATGGAAAATAAAAATGTTAATGTTAAACTGAAATAAAAAATTTAACTGAAATAAATAATGAAAGAAAAAAAATTTTAAGTTAATCGCTTTAACAAGAAATTTTCACCTGCTAGTACAGACGAATCAACAATTGTGAGTGTATCAAAGCTACAAAAGTCTGGGTTGCTTCTGATAAGTGTTATGATGCTTTTGAAACTGGTACAGCTGCTAGTTTTTTATTTATTGATATAGAATTTCTAATAATGATTTCTATGATGTTGTGTTGCCTATTCTGCTGGGATATTTCTTTACATTTATTGGAAGATTCCAGATTTTGTCTCCGCTATAGTTTTTCTATTCTTCAAGAATTGTTCTTGTTCTTTTTTTTTTTTTTTTTTACAAAAATTTTCTGCCCCTTAAACGAAGAAAACAAATAATAAAGTAAATACAAGATTTGTATTTGTTCTGAGAGTGCAACAATTACCCCTTTTGCACATTGTTATTCCAGCAACATTAATCTAATGCTTGGAAAAGCATTTGATTAATATTGCTGGAATAGCAATGTGTAAAAGATGTTCAAGTATTTTATTGGTTCGAAAAAAATAATGTAAATATCAGGAATCTCTGTATAAGGGTAAAATATATAAAGAATTAATTGCTGGTCTCCTTCAAATTGTTATTATTTTTATAAAACCTATTTTTATGAAGTTGTGTGATCAAGTACACACATTATTATTGAGCAAATATTTTCTATGTATTATTGAGCAAATATCTTCTATATCATTACATGTATTATTGAGCAAATATCTTCTATATCATTACATGTATTATTGAGCAAATATCTTCATGGCAGAACACAAAGTGCTAATGAAAGTTTCAATAGTGTTTTCTGGTCAATATTGCCACAAAAACTAATTTTATAGAACTGATAACATTGAAATTAGGTTCATACTTTAATAAGGATAATGCTGGTTTTTATGGCTTTTCGAAGATACTAAATGAAGTACAGATTAATCTTGGTGCTTGCACTGCTAAAGCCTATGTTGCCTTCCATAAAGAGTAAACTGATTCTTCAAAAAGACATCAATTTTGCCAAAAAATAATTTTGTAAAAATGAAAACTTTATAATTAGGTTCAAACTTATTGGTAAAGGATAATGCTGGTTTTTATAGCTTTTCGAAGATACTAAATGAAGTAAAGATTAATCTTGGTGCTTGCACTACTAAAGTCTATGTTGCCTTCCATAAAGAGTAAACTGATTCTTCAAAAACACATCAAAATTGCTAAAAAATAATTTTATATAAATGAAAACATTGCAATTAGGTTCATATTTATTTGTTCATGATAATGCTGGTTTTTTTAAGGCTTTTCGAAGATACTAAATGAAGTGCAGATTTATCTTGGCACTTTCAGTGCTAAAGTCTATGTTGCTTTCGATAAAGAGTCAACTGATTCTTCAAAAAGACAAGTCTTCCACAATCATAAAAACTATAAGAAAAAATTAAGAAAATCTAGAAAAAAAAAGCGGCTCTAATTTTGAAAAGAAGGAGAGTGTGACGTGTGATTATGATGTTTTAAGTATATTAAATTGTAAATTCTTTTTGAAAAACATAAATGATTACTTTAAAGACATTTTCTGAAAAATTCAATTTTTGTCATAAGTTGAGTACGAAAATCACATTATGCATGTATGTTTTTGAAATTTTAAGGAGACATGTTTTGTTATATTTTAAAGGCAACATATTGCAGACTTCAATAGCATGAATGCTTTTTATTTTACAACAATTTTCATGGCATTGAAGCAGCTAATTTTACAAAATTCTATGTGAACAATTCTTTGATAAGTTGTAGTTTTTTTATTTTTTGAAATACTATTTAGCTTGTAGTATGTTGTCTTCTTTGGCATAAATGCATTTCATAAAAAAAAAAAAAAAAAAAAAAAAAGAAATTCAAATCTTTGCCTTAGAATTTTATTTTTGATGTTTTACGTTTTGCTGTTATATTCATTAATAACCACTTTATGATGAAATATAAAGATTTAATTAAAAAATTATTATTTTTTATGTTCTTTCATAAATTTGAATTGGTATTATTTTCAAAAATATGTTTACATTGCACAATTACAGCATTTTTTTTTTTTTTTTTGAAAAAAAAAAAAAAAAAAAATATATATATATATATATATATAACAGAACTTAAGTCTGATACCTTAATAATTAAAAATTAAAGAGGAAAGAAAAAAATATTTAAAATAAAATAGAATGCTCTGTCAAAAATAATGAAAATTCAATTAAAGAATTATTTATTTTTTACTTTCTTTCATAATTTTGAATAGTATTATTTTAAAAAATACTATGTTTACATTACACAATTACAGCTTAAAAAAAAAAAAAAAAAAAAACGATCACTGAACGTACTACTGTGTCCAAAAAGTAAGACCAATTTTCCATTTAAATTTCCTGGGCATATAGTATTTCAATTTTTTTTTCTTTTTTAGGTTGTTAGCAATGTACTTCACATCTGTGTGAAAGTTTACGTCAAAATATTCATTAGTGTTTGAGTTACGCTTGGTTTGTGCTAAAACTGATTACGGCGAGTTTTGAAATGTCTGAATTCATTGAGCAAAGAACTTGCATTCAATTTTGTTTGCAGAAACGTATAGAATGTTGCAGAAGGCATTCGGTGAGCATTCCTATATCGAAAAGAAATGTTTACAAGTGGTAAAAACAGTTCAAAGAAGACAGAGAACGCGTTGAAGACGAAGAGAACTTTGGTCGACCACCAACCTCAACCGACGAAGCTCACGTCCAAATTTGGTGCTTGCAAACCGTCGATTTTCAATTAGATTGCTGTCCTTGCTGATGATGTTGGAATTTCAGAATTCCATTTTAAAAGATGTTTTGGGCCTCAAACGCGTCAAATCTTGATTGGTATCGAAAACACTGAACGCGCCCGCTCAAACTGCATTGATTCTTCGTGACTCTTTCGCCAAAAATGAAACCCATATCATTCCACAACCACCGTATTCACCTGATTTAGCATCGTGCTATTTCTGGCTATTCCCTCAATTCAAAAGACCACTCCGAGGACACCGTTTTGAGTCGATTGAAGAGACATTTCAAAAATCGCCAGAATCAGTTTTAGCATCTCAAAAAACCAAGCGTAACTCAAGCACTAATGAATATTTTGACTTAAAATTTCACTCAGATGTGAAGGACAGTGCAAACAACCTAAAAAGGAAAAAAAATTGAAATACCATACCCCCGGAAAATTTAAATTGAAAACTGGTCTTCCTTTTTGGACACCGTAGTAAAACTGATACCTTAATAATCAAAAATATAAGAGGAAAGAAGAAAATATTACAAATAAAATGGAAAGCTCGGTAAAAAATAAATTTAGGGACATCAAATTTCAGGAAGATTGCTTACAAAACAAGAATGAGGGGGAAATGAAAAACAAGGAATGATTGGGGGAGGGAGAAACATATGGTATTTGTCAAGAGAGCAATGACCTTCAATAGATAAACATCTGCTTTGCGGATAATTGCATTTTCGCTGACTAGGATGAAAACAAATACCGGTTTTTGGTGTTTTTCACCGTTAGACACAGTGTTTGGTGTTTTTAATCTCTTCGGCATAATGATAGTCAATTCGATTCGATTCATTCTTAAAAGAACATTTCGCTATAGTGGTGCCATCTCTTGGAGGAATTAATTATAGGATAATGGGAGTTTATGGGCGAATGGGAAATTTGTTTGGTTCTTTTCATCAAGTATTCAAAAGACTAAGTTTCTCTGTTTTTGTTCCAGCTTCAGTAGAACAAAAATGTGGATGAATACTTGAAAAGGTCAGAAAAAATAAACGGACTGGGAAAACAAATTTCAAAAAGGAAATTGGTATGATACATAGTTGAAGGCTCACCACAAAATTATGAAACAATTATGGTAACATTATCTTGGAATAGAGGAATAACTTTCATAGATTTGAGACAAACGCTGCTAAATTTTTGGGGAAAAAATTAAGACAGGAACAGTGAGATCTGCTAATCTCATAATACTGCAAACAAATTCAAACCGAAACACAAATTTTGTTTCTCTGTCACAAATCAAAATATTTACAAAAAGACTGGTGGTATCATAAGAATGGAGGTTTGGTTTGTCGTTTTACGGTCATTTTGTGCACACTTCAGGCTAATTAGACCGGGATCTACAGTTTAACATGGATTAACCTGAAGCTTGTGGTACCAAAAGCCACAGATCTAGCGAATTAGACCAAGACCAAGAATCTAGACCGAACCCATGAATGGTGTTCTCATGGATGGAGGGAAAGCGGCAGCTCCTGTTGTGATGGAACATCCGTTGGTAGAAGTCTGACTTGGTTCCGTGTCGCCGAAGAAGAAGGGAAATGTCTTCCGGGGGGATTTTTAGGGTAAACTACCCCGCATTTGCGTATCGTATGGGAGAAAACCTTGAAAACCCCCACCAGGTAATCCGACTAACAAGGAAAGATGCTGAACATCACAAACACCATCGAGTCTCCTCCTTTTTTTGAAACAGTGTCAACAACAAAGCCGCCAGTGGATTCAATCTCCGCTTACCAGCGGCGCAAGTTGCCACTGAGCTCCGAATCGGGGTCAAATTGATGCTCAGAACTCCTAAACTTATACACGTATTTATATATGAACGACATTTATTAAAAGACAAAAGAATTTTTTTTTATCACTTTAAATTCCCATTCTTCATATAAATACTTTTTCCCCCTACAAAATCAAGCAGAATTAACTCCACATTTACTAATCATATCCTAAGTAATATTAATAGTAAGTAATCATCCAAACGTAATTGATGTCACATCTTTGTAAGTTTTCTTATTCAGTTTAATAATTTATTATTAACATTTCCAACTGGGGCCGGAATGGCCGAGTGACTAGCGGTCTGGAGCTCAGTACCACAGGTTTCGGGTTCAAGTCCCTGCTGGGCCATGGATGTTTGTAGTGGATCGGAATCCACTTTAAGCCGTAGGTCCCAGTCTAATAGGATCGTAGAGCGTTGCGGGGGCATTGTTACTCCGCGTCCGTGGCTTATCTTCAAGTTACACGCGCTCCTTGGGTAATGCAAAGTGAGTAACGTCTGTGCAGCGCTTGCCTTAAGGCATCCAAGACAAATGTCTAAGTGTTTGCCAGCTGCATTAGAAAGGAAAAAAAAGAAGCATTTACAACTTGATTTGTCTTTGGCTTGATTTTTATATATTTGATGGGTTTGTGCATGTGTGTGTTTAACTTTTTTTCTTCATTTAATCCAATAATACATCCATTAAATTTTTTTTTAATTATAATTATTATGTGTTGGGGCTGATGGCCGAGTGACTGGCGCTCTGGAGCTCAGTGCCACAGGATTCTAGTTCGAATCCCAGCTTGCCATGGATGTTTGTAGTGGTTCGGAATCCACTTTAAACCGTAGGTCCCGGTCTAATATGATCGTAGACCGTTGGGCGTAGCCCGTAAATAGAAAAACATAGCCTATTTCGAAATCTGCTAGCAAGCAATACGGCCTTGGCCCACCATGGGGCTGTTGCACCAATGAAGAAGAATTATTATATATTATTTGTTTTTATATTCTAAAAAAATATTACTTATTTTCTCTTTTAATTCAATAGGCCGCCTGTTGGCCAATTGGCTAGCGCTCTGGCCGTTGGTGCTTCAGGTTCCAATTATGGCGATGGCATAGACGTTTGTTAGTTGTTCGGAATCCACGTTAAACTGTAGGTCCCGGTCTAATTTGCCCAAAGTGTGCACATAATGACCATAGAGCGACAAACCAAACCAAACCTTTAATTCAATAATAATATATTCATACACTCTTTTTTTTTTTTTTACATTTATAAAAACATGCTTTTGGTTTATTCATTTATATTTATTTAAATTATTTTTGTATGAGGAACTGAATTTAATTTTTATTTACATTTTTTTTTTTAAACTTTCTTTTGTAGTATTTCTTTTGTCTTTAGAAGATATTTCCTTTTATTTTTATCTCACAGAAGAGAAAAAAAATTACCAACCTTTAATGTTTTTTTCGTTAGTTACATTTGCAAAACATGATTTTATTTAATTGTGAAACATGATTTTGTATAATTTTTTTTAATAATTTCTTTTTTTTTTTTTTAAACATTTTTGTTTCATTTGCAAAAAAAATTCTTGAAATAAAAATAACACATGGCAAAATATTTTCATGTTATAGAAACAAAAACGAATTTTTAAAATTCAACTATTCCAATATAATTTTTAATCAACGCATTTTACGACCTTTGTCAAACAATTAATACTGATGTCTACTTAAGTAAGAAAACAAATATATTTATTCATAGAAATTTACTCTTCGTTGCAGATTTCTGATACTCAATATTCTTTTCTTTTCCTTTCATTTTAAAGCATCGAGGGAAAAAAAACCCCTTTAAATTAAAAGGGAAAATATATATAAAATATTTAGAATATAAAAGCTAATAACCCATAATAATGCAATAAAACCCATTTATAATTAATTAATGCATGTACTAGAGTACTCAATAATAACTCGCTGTTTCTAAATTTGAGTAAATGTATGAATTAAATAAATACAGTTGAAGTTCAATTTCAATTAAATTAAATAAATTAAATTCAATTTAATTAACATGAATTGAATTTTGTATGAAAATTCATTTTTTTTTTCATCTCTGTTTCATTGCTGTTTTGTTTTTGATATCACTTTTTTCCCCTTTCTTTTTCAACTTTAAAAATATTCGGGTGCCTATGGTTAGTCGCGTCGCTCTGCGGCCATTTCGTGAACACTTTGGGCTAATTAGACCGGGACGTGCAGTTTAACGTGAATTCCAAACCACTACTACTATTACAACACACCACATCCCTGTGTCTAGAGTTGAGTTGTCCCTATACAGATTAGGAATTATGTGGGTGAGAAGTCTGACTGGCAGGGCCGGATTTATATGAAAAGAGGCCCTAGGCTATTCCACTTATGAGGCCCTTTCCCTTCCCATTTTTAAGTTTGTAAATTACTTATTATGTTTGTTTATTATTCATATGTGTAGAATTTCTCCTTATTTTTGATTCAGTGTTTTAGTGTTTACTGTTTTTTAAATAGTGTAATTCTAATTTTGCTAACAATTTGAATGCAGGTCCCTCTTGATCTTGAGGCCCTAGGCTGAAGCCTAGTTAGCCTATTGGAAAATCCGGCCCTGCTAACTGGTATCGCTGAAGCTCTACAGTTATATGAGACCGGTACTTACGGCTTAAAGTGGACTCCGAAACACTACAAACATCCATGGCGCCATCGGGAATAGAGCCCGAAACCTGTGGTACCGACCTCCAGAGCGTTAGACACTCGGCTATTCAGGCCCAATTCCGAACCACTAACAAACGTCCATGTCCCCACCAGGATTCGAACCTACAGTCTGTGGTACCAAAGGCCAGAGAGCTAGCCAATTGGCCATCAGACTGCCGTGGGTGCTCATGAGAATCCAATTTTGTTGTATTTCATTCATTCATTTTTTCTATTCAATGTCTCGAGACAAAATGCTTTTTTATTTTTTTAATGGAAATAAAATTAAATAGTATTAAAATACTTAGATACAATGACATTAATGAATTTTTTTTCCTTTTTTTTAACATTTTTTTTTACCATATTTCAAATTTCGTAATCCAATCAATAAATATTGTAAATGTCATTGTATTTGACAAATTATTGTTTGTTTGTTACTTGTCAAATATTTGAAGAAAAAAAAAAGGAAGGAAGGAAGGAAAAAAAAAAAAAAAAAAAAAAAAAAAAAAAAAAAAAACGATTGTGTGAATTTAGCGCCATTTGAATATTTTACGAAAACAATAAAATGTACGATATCATTTCATCATTAATTTTATTTGAATTAAATAAGATGAAATTAATGAATTATTCAATTCCTCCTATTGGCTCACACTCTCCCTATATATATCTTGTTCAAATTTTCAATCGTTAATAAAATACTTATTCATTCATTCAAGTTCAAATACATTTTTTGAACTTGTAGTGGATGACACTGGATATTAATGCAGTTTTTTCAAATATTAATTCAGTAATTAAATTTAATTAATCAATTTCAGTTTTTTTTAGATTTAAGTTGCATATATCTACCAATAGATGGCGGCAAATAAACTTAAAAAAATGAATGAAAATTAGTTATAAAGGACTTTCTGCAATATAGTGGAAAAAAAGAAGGAATTAACTTTAAAAAATGTGTTTTTGTATTACTTGTTTACATTTAAGATCATTGCAATACTCTTGGATATACCATCCTTTGGTTTTCCTACACGAGAGTATGCAATACATAATTGACCATGAGAAAAACATGATTTTCTGAATTCAATACACATGCTAGCGACTATTGACCTTGTGATTGGTTTATATTTATTGCAAAAGCCAGTTTAATCGAAAATTGTAATCTTTTGAATTGAAATGGCATATCTGTCGGAATCATTGGTACATATGGTAGCAGCACATCTTCTCTTCTGAATTGGCCAGTTAAAATTGTAGCTTCGATGACATTGTTTAACAACTTTTTGACTGCCAATTTGGTACCATTGCAAAGAGGGATCAATGTTTCTAAGGAAAATGATAGGAACATCTTTCTTCAAATTTTTGGTGTGATGGCAATCTTGTTCATCTTGATTCATAACAGTATCTAGTGATATATAAGTAGTTATGTCTCATGGTAACACATGTCAAATGCTTATGTAAATAACATTTACATCCATATTTTTTGCAGATAATATTGCAAGTTCACTTAACCATTGATGACTTTTGTAATGCTGTGTGATATGTGGAAATACACACTCAATATAACGCATGAAAGATGAAATATATAGATGAAATACTCACTCAATATACCACCCGTTGATAATTTAATGCGCCTTGTTGTTTCAATTGTAATTTTGCCATTTTCAATATTCAATAATTGTTTTGCAGAACATTCTGCAGAAGCACCGTGTCGCAATTGAACAAATTTGTTTGTCTTCATTGTAAATTTATAGACGTGTCTCCATAAAATTGATGCTATTTAACATGCATTCAGTTCATTAACTAGTGTTGAACTTGATATAACCAGCAATGGCTGACTACAGAGGTAATACCTGTTGCAGTACTTTAACCATTACTGATGTTTTTGCAATGTTTCTTGTGAGGGCTTCAATTTATTGCATGTTTAAAAGAAATTTAAGTGCTGAATATGCTGTTCGACCACCATCCAATAGAGAATTCAAACCTCAGCCCTCCGGTACGCCAGCTACGCATATTGTCACAGGCCCACGAGTCGGCCCCTTAAAATGAAATTGAAAAAGTTTCAATAATTCGAATTATAAAATAAATTATTGTTCTAACTAGACAATGATCTTAAACATATGACTTTGTACTAAAACATACAGCTTAACGTATGGTTTTGCATTCAAATATATGTCTTTGTAATAAATTAAAATATATTTTTTAAAAATGTTTTTTTCTTCTAATGCAGTTGGCAATATCGAGACAGTTAATCTTTATGCATAAACAAGGGCTGCACCGCAGTTACTCATTTAGTACTACCCAGGCGGCACGTGTAGCTTGAAGATATGCTACAGATGCGAGTAGCACTACCGACACCCACAACGATCGACGATCCTATTAGACCGGGGCCTACGGTTTAAAGGGGCTTCCGAACCACTACAAATATCCATGGCACCACCGGGACATTTTAAAAAATGTATATTTCTGGAATGAAAAACATTAAAAAAAAAAAAAAAAAAAAGAAATTAATCCTACTTTTTATCACTAAAATTTTTGCGATGTATATTACTCCACATGAAAAGATCCAATACAAAAAAAAAAAAAAAAAAAAAAAAAAAAATTCGTTTTATATATAAATTCGTTTTATTGATCTATTTGTGCTTTAAGAAATCTCATACCGTTCAGCCTTTTATTTGTGTGTTTTTATTTATTATGGATTTTACTTTATTAAAGAGAAGGGGTGGGGCCCCCAAATCGAAAGGGCCATCGAACAATGATTTTGTTTTTTTCATCCAGGGCCGGATTTAAATGAAAAGAGGCCCTAGGCTGTTCCACTTATGAGGCCCTTTCACCTCCCATTTTTAAGTTTGTAAATTACATGAGCGATAATAAAATACATCATTACTGCGATATATATCAATATGTTAAGTGAAACATGTTGCGATTGGTACTAATCTTTATAAAAAATGTGGCACGGATAATAAATAAAAATAAAAAAAAGCCGAGAACACTTATTTGGATTTTTATTCTCAGCACCCTATATAGTACTTGTAACAATAACTAATCAAACATAACACACAACATTTACAACGAAACAAAATTCAAATAATAAAAATCTTTGCCAAAAGGGTAATTCCTTTCTTTAACGTCTCTATTTCCTACCTTGCTCTAATTCGGAGTGAGATTTCCAAATCTTCGTGCTTCGCTACCGGGGACGCTGCGGCGGTATTTTGTGTATCTGTTATATCCACTTTACTATAGATGAACCCATGTTTTATTGTTAATGAACTCCCCTATTCGACATTTAAGTTATTATTTTTTTTCAAAATTTATTACTTAAAATTACACTTATATCTTATTTGAAATTTTCATATTACCTACCACTTTTTATTTAAATATCTTGAATATAAGTTTTAAGAGTTAATCGTGACATTATGGAATAATGTAATGGGTTATATATTAAAAGAGTGCTATCAGGTAGCGTCTCAGTGATGGAACAAAAGGATAATAAACAACAACAACAAAAAAAAATGTGTATGCAGTGCGTTTTGGTACATGTTCTACCGTATGTTCAACGTAATAGTCAGGCGAATAAATTTTTATTTATTCATTTTTAATTTTTTAAAGTAAGTGAAATACGTAAAAACGAAGAAAAAAGTTAATTAAATTAAAAGCAAATAGACATAAAAAAGAAGTAAATTTTTTTTTAAATACAATACTCTTCATATATATACTTTGGGACTCGGGAATGCTTCGTAATTGTTCGATTCGAGTGTAAGTATATATGAAATAAATTATTACAAATTTAGTTCCATATCAATTCAATTTTATCTTATAATAATTTTTTCCTTATTTTGTTTCATTGCAGTTTTGTTTTTGATATTTTCTTCCTATTCTTCTCCAAATAGTTAAATTACTTGGTTGCCCACGGAAATGCGATTTCCTTGTATTTCAGTCACTGATGTTTTATATTCAGTTTCTCGAGACAAAATGCTCTTTTTATTTTAAAGAAAACAAAATGAAATATTATTAAAATACTGAAACTAAGTCAGTTGGAGATTGAAGTTTTGTTCACCGGTAAAAGTGAAGTTTGCTCTGAGTGTGAATATTGCTATCCATTATCTTTCTACTTACACAAGTGTTAGTAACACAAATTCAATTCAGATAAATTTATGTCATAATAATTCGGATTTTAAATTTAAGTACGAATTATTATACATTTTAAGTTTTAAATTAAACCAAACTGATAAACCAATGATCTTAACCAATACATTTTTATGTTTGTTTATTAGTCATATCTGTAGAATTTCTCCTTATTTTCGATTCAGTGTTTTAGTGTTTACTGTTTTTAGAATAGTGTAATTCTAATTTTGCTAACAATTTGAATGTAGGCCACTCTTGATCTTGAGGCCTTAGGCCAGGGATGGGCAAACTACGGCCCGCGGGCCAACTCCAGCCCGCCGGAAGGTTCTATCCGGCCAGCGGATAGAATTTCAATTTGCCGGTCCGAGACAAATTAAAAGAAATATATATTCATCTCCTTTTCTACTTTGATTAAATATTTTTTTTTTCCTTCTTTCTTTCAAAGGACTGATGATCTTTTACTATTTTTGTTCTACAAAACAAAAATCGACAGAAATAGCAAACGTAGACAGCTTTCAATCGGTAAAATGTTAAAAACGGAAATTCTTCGTTAGTTATAGCTATAAGATTGGTAGAGTTTCCCAAATTTAATATCTCACGCCCAGAAAATCAGGGCTATGTTTGCTTCATCTTATATATGTGAACAACTGTGTTCAACTATGAACCTTGTTGTTGTGTGACTAATCCTTAATGTCTTGCAGTGAGGGACGGACATCCCATGAGTGATCTACTCATGGATGGAGGGAAAGGGGGCAGGCTTAAAGTGGATTCCGATCCACTACAAACATCCATGGCGCCGCCGGGACTCGAACCCAAAATCTGTGTTACCGAGCGCCAGACACTCAACCATTCAGGCCCACTGTGAACCTTAGGAAGTATTATTTCCTTAGAATCAGTACATCTCACTTCGAACGTCAATAAAAGGAACTTTTAAAACTGAAATCGCGATTTCATTCATCTCATTAACATATTTAAATTGTAATACGTGTATATACGTTTTTAAAATTTGAGAAAAATTTATCTTGGCCCGCCAAACTTTTTTCTTTTCAATTTTTGGCCCGGGCCGAAAACGTTTATCCATCCCTGGCCTATAGGGAAATCCGGCCCTGATTGCATCCTTGTAATTAGCCAGATTTTCTTGGAGAAAAAGCTAAAGAAAGTTTCTAGAATGAGGAAAAGATATGCTCCCGAGTCGGGGTTGCTAGGATACGAGACGATTGCGTCAGCTGTTGCTTGGCAACAGGAGCCTTGTGGGCGGGCGACAGAGAAAAGGTCAACACGTGCCGAAATATTGATCGAATAGGAATGCTGCTAATCGATTTTTAGAGGGGCCCAAAAAATGAAACAGTCGCGATGTCGTCTCATATTGCAGAAAGGGGGCTCTTGAGGCTGCTTTGACAGAGAAAATATAACCCCTGTCTCATATCTTCATGTTATTAATATTCTATTGTACAATATAGAATGATTTGTTTTGTTTAGCATCACCAAAAATACTGTTAACCCACGGTATGACTATGCGCCAAAGGATGGACAACAAGTCAATCGTAAGGTAATTCTCGATATAGATTATAATAGCTTTTTTCTTATATTTTTCCATAAAGTTTGAAAATAGTGTTTTATATTTGATTTGATGATATATTATTTATAGTTTGAGAATCCTAAAATGATATTTCATTCTCTCTCTTTTTTTTGTCAGTACAAAAATATTCGACTGTGAAAAATATTGAAGTTAAAATTTTTGATAACTTTTATAGAAAACAAATTTAATTAAGAAATTAGATACGAATTTTTGATTTCAAATTTAGAAATGAGGGTGCCTAAATGAAAATATGCCAGTCATGAAAATGTTAAACCAAATATTAAAGCAAATATATATGAATAAATATATATATTCTAATTTTGGATCGAAAATACTATGCAAAATGACTTTTCACATTTAAAATTAATGAAGACAAAACATCTTACTAGATTATTGAATCATTTCTTGAAAATTCATTTAATTTTATCGTAGTTAACATACACACCTAAACATGAACTCTTGGCAATAGTAGGAACCATACTTTGTCAGTTATAAAAAACTAATTTTTTCAGCATGCCCATAAATTCTTTTTTTAATTTTTTTTTTCACTGTCATCGAGTCTGCTGTGATCTCATTACAGTGTATTATTTTAACAGTTATTAATAATTTCAACCGATTAAATGGTTTTTAAACAAATGAAGCTTTATTATTGTCATTAAATTGCCATAAGTATACGACACATAATGCAGAGGCTTTAAATGTTGTGTCATACAAATGAATTTTATGGAAACGAAAAAAAATTTTTTTTTAATCTCTTCCCTTCTTGCAATAATTACATTATCGAATTAATTCATTTACATTCCATTTCTCGCCAAATTTGCGATAAACTGCTAAATATGGCACAAAACCAAGTGAAGTTGTTGCATGCTTCTTGACGCACAACGCATGCGCATTATTATTAAGCCTTGTCAAATCTGTTAAACCGGGTATATGTTTGAATTTCACGTCAAAACTCATGTCGAGATGTTGTTTTTAGTTTCAATTCGATTTTAAGGTAAGTGAATTAAATATGTGTTCTTTTAAATAAAATACTCTTTCAATTTCAAGTGCCAGTTTCGAGTAAGTGTATATATATCTTTTTAGGTTTGAAATTATTATGATGATCTTATTAAATTTTTCTTGGCACCACACTAGCAGACCACTGGCACACCACACCATAATGGGGAATATATGAAATAAATGTAAGATATCGCATTTTATTTAATAGTTACGAAATGAAAGGCTGACATCTATACAAATCTGTCTACTCCGAACTCGATGTTAACTTGTGGGAATTTTTATTTTACTAACTATGGGTTTCCTTTTTTTTTGTTTTAGTCAAAAATCATAAATTGTCACTGGCAGAATAATAAAAAGTTGATGCCTTTTTTATTTTACTTTATTTTTTGAAGATTCTATAGTATTTTTAAATGTTTTTTGAAAACTTAAAAATTTACTACTCGAGGTATTAAAACGCGAATAAAAATACTTCTAATTATAATAAAAAGAAATCATAGCGATAAATCTTTTTATTTTTCTTCAGATGGATATTTTTTATAAACTTTAGACTATAAATTGAGAGCACATTCTTAATGCGTTCCTTATATTCAATTTATGTACATTTTGATTCTTTGTAATAGCTGAGAATAATGGGATCTGAAGAATATGATTACCTTATTTTGATTAATTTATTTTCATTCTTAAAAAATTGCCTTTTTTAATTAATAAAAGTTTCAAAAATTCATTATTTTTAAGAACTTTTAATTGCTAAATGATTCTAGTTATTAAAAAAATAATAAATAGATAAAATAAAAGCAAATTTAAACAATAAAAAAAAATTGCAATTTACAGCTTACTTTATTAAAGGAAACTAAATAATGATCACCATAACAATTTTTTTATAGTAGTTAGTGCTTTGATATATATATAACATTTCCAATTTTTTTTATATAATTTGAATATTGTTAATTTATCAACAGAATATGAACTAGATTCTCATTTTTTTCCCCAGTGTTTTTGAATTATTTTAAAAGCTGAAGTTTCTGCTATATTAAAAACAGGTAAGTTTTTTCATTTATTCTATGTGCATGCACACAAAACTATGTGGGTGCTTGTTTGTGTTTACATACATAAAAATGAAAAGTTCTAAAACTTATATTGTTATAGCTCTTAAGCTTATTTTTTTATTATTTTTATCAATTTTGATAAAAATAATAAATTTTCATATGGCATTTCTTCAGAGCATATTTTTTGAAAAATAGTTAATAAACAGAGTAAGTGAAAGATATGTGCTATCATTACACATCGATTATTCCTACATGGAGGAGTAGGTAAGAATTATTCTTTCATGTCAGAAAATCAGTTCTGGAGTTCACTAAGTGAGGTAAGATATCAAAAGTTGCAGGACTTCAAGAAAAATGAAATTTTATTACTAGTATTAAAATTAAATCCCTCACATTCCTTACAAATTCTTTTAATGGAAAAAGAAATCAATTAATTTATTTGATATAAAGTGAAAAAAATTTTGCATCAACTATTTAATATATATTCAAATATACATTTAAAATTTTGATGACCAATAATTTATAGCAAAAAAAAAAAAAAAAAGCCTGATTATTTTAAAATCACTACGCCTAAAAAAAAAAGTAAAAAGTAAATTTTTATTACTGAAGAGAATTTTCCTGTTAAACGGAAAGTAGAATCTCTTCCACAGTTTTTCCTTTCTGTCTGTTAAATTTACAAAAGAATGATTACTAACCAATAGAAATTTGTTTTTATCAAAAATTAAAGTTGATTGAAACTACCTATGCATTTTATAGTTATGAACAGTTAATAAAAATACACTAAATTCTTTTAATTAAACCGCATCATGAATCTATATTATTTTAAACTAAGAACAAACAATGTAACTTCTTCAATTACAAAAATTGAAAATGTATTGCATCAATTTTATTATTTGAACTACTTTTTGTGCTGTAGACACACATGGAATACAGGTTTTGCTCTTAAAGATTACCCGACTTACAGTTAACGAATTATTGCACTAACTTTATTAACCTTGTATTCTCACATTTTCCATTATAACAGCTTCTTGCATTTCTATAATTAATCACTGACTTAACATTTCTGTTTATGCACTATCTCTTTTTCTTCATTTAACATGTTGTGCAATATACTAACTAAAACACTTTTAATGATTTGTTTTTCATAACCAATATCTCTGACTGTCAGACGCTTATAAATTCTTCAACCTTTGGAAATACTGCCGGATACTCTTTCATCACATCCTAGAGCTGGATTAAACTTCCTGTTAATAAAATGAAATAAAAAACTCGTAACTTTTTATTTATTTATCAGCTAATTTCACTTAGATTTTGTTTACACTTTGTAGCAGCTTCCAGGTTTACTGCATATATATAGACAAACACATAGTCAAAAGCATAAATTGGTAGAATTGCATTGGTAGATAAAAAAAACAACATAAAAATTCATACAAAATATAGGCATGTTGTCCAGGAAATCCAAAAAACCAAAAAGAAATTAATTATAACACCCTGAAGAAAACATTATTTAGGAAGTTGTACCCTGAGGATGTTATGAATCATGTTATTTCTGCTCACAAGAACATGGATCCAAGTCAAAACTCATCTAATAACATATTCTGATAACATGGAGTTGACAGAATAACTTTCTGTTTAGAGTCTGTGAAGTATACAATTGAAGAAAAATGATTTAGTAGTGTAGACTGTTTTATAACGAAAAAATCGAATCACATGATAAAATTTGTTGTGTAAAATAGTCTTGTTTCTAGTTCATTTGTTATCAGTTCTCGTTTGGTTGATGTGTTGTGTTCTTCATATATATGTATGTATATATATATATATATATATAGTTATGACTGTTTCACTCATTGAAACTGATAATGCATTTTTTTTTTTTTTTCCTAATTTTGCTTCTATTTTTCATTTTGACTTCTGTCATATAAGGTAGGCTTGTTATTTCAGATTTATTTTCATATAAGTTGTTTTTGCTTTACAATATTTATGTATATTTGCTTAAGGATTAATAAAATCTATTTTACAGTTGAATTTCTTATTTTGCCAAAATTCACAAGAAGTAAGTGGTTAGTAAATTTAATTGTGCTTGAATTTCATTTTTCTTTCATTTCCTTAATTTTTAACCACCTTTTCTTTTGTGTGTGTGGTTTTTTTTTCAGCATTTATTATTTCAAATTTGGGTATTAATTTCTCCTTAACATTCATATATTTCTCTAAGTATATAGTAATAATGTGTTGTAGTAACCAAATTGAATTCCAGTTATTATAAAGTAATATACAGTACTACTTTATTAGAAAATATTAGTACACAATACATCTAAATAAAGTTAACGCTTAGTTTTAAAGCAGTTATTTGAAAAAGTATGATATTATTTTTGTTTAGGTCATATTTTTTTCTTAGACTTCATATTTGTATATTTTTTATGTACGATTTAATACTCTTCAAGTGTAGAAAGTATTCAACATGTATTGCATTGAACAATCCTTCTATCCTCACATTATAACTGTATCCACATTATATCGAGGGCATACTATATAATTAAAGAGGAATTATTTGATTCTATTGACACTATGTCCTTCAGTCTTTTATATACAAAAATTTGCATGTTAAAATAACTAGAGTCAAAATTGCATTCTAGAAATATTTGTCATATTGGATACAATCTTGTGGAACTTGGAAGTGAGAGGAAAACAGGACCATCTCATTGCTGCTGGTTATGAAATTTTGAAAAAATAAAATATATATTAGCTTTGGTCGTTCTGAAAGGCTTAAAAAGTTGCTATCTTGTGAGATAATTTTCTAGAACCTTTTTATATCTAATAAAGTATATTTGACTCTTAAAAAGTTGTATTAAAAATATTAAATTCAAATATTGTGATAATGACTGCATGTAATTTTACCCCTTTTGTTTTATGATTCTCGTTTTTATTTTCAGATTGATGCATTGAGGACTGTTCACAATGACAGAACCAATAAATTTATACAAGCAGAGTCAGAAGAGTGTTATCAACTATTATAAAGCAGGGTGGATGAGAAGATGTTCAGAAAATCCTTTCAGTTATTTACCTTGTGAAGTTTACCACGATTTGGTAGATTACACTCTATCCCTTCCATGCCATGAACTTCCAGAACTCTCCAAGCTATGCCTACTTCTAATAAATTATCGCCTACATCGGATCGATCTGTCTTGTTTTGAAGATTACAAACGTGTTCCTGGCTATGATTTCGATAAACCAAGAAAAACATGCAGTTTACTTATCCGTGAGCTGTCCAAATATACTTTTCCCAATGTTCAATCAATTTATGTGCCATTTAGATTCAGTTTCACTTCTAAAGAACTTGGGGATTTAATTCAAGGTTGTCCAAACTTGAAAACTCTTCACACTGCAGCATATTTTGATTTGAGTGCCATTGAAAATTGCAAAAGGTTGCGATCAATAAGGATCCATTCTTATTTTCATCTGATTTCTGATTTTTTGGAAAAAAGAGCATACTCCTTAATGCATTTAGAAGATCTTAATGTGCTTTCCGTTTGTAATGCAGAACCATGTTTTCGAACTTATGAATGTGTTGCGAATATTCTTATTCATTGTCGAAATGTATTTTCAGTAGGAATGATTGATTCTTCTATGGCCATAAATTACATTATTAATGAAAGATCACATGCTGACCTCGATTTCCCTTTTGCATTTAGATTGAGAAGATGTTTCTGGGGGTATGATTATGGTAAACAATTAGAGAGGTCTGAAGATGCGATAATATACAAGACAAATTACACAAATATAATTAGAACTGCTTCCACTGCATGTCCTCTAGTTGAAGAATTGGTAATGCAGGTATTTCAAAAAGAGAGTCTTAAACCTCTAGGTCTTCTAAGACGACTTAGCTCACTTGATATTAACTTTACGCAATGTGATGGTAATTTTTTACCAGATTTTTTCTCTCTCCTTAGTGAAATTGGGCACAATCTTAAACACCTATCACTTGAAGGAAATGTCACGTTTCCTGTGAATGCTCTTTGTAACTACTGTATTAATTTAGAATCTCTTCAAATTAAGGATTTAGCAGGTGTTGAAGACCCTATTGAACCTTGCACTAGTCTAAAAAAACTGAAGCGATTTTATGTTAACTCAGTTAACCAAGAATGCTTACAATTTATGCTGAAATATTGCACGAATGTGAGGGAACTCTTTCTTGGTAATGTTCAGTATTTGGATGATATTAAAATGCGCAAGATTCTCCATAACAATTCTCTTGCAAAACTGGAATTGCTTTCAATAGATGCATGCAATCTTTCAGAACAGGGTTTGTATTTGTTAGTAAAAAGTGCCACGAACCTCAAGAATTTTTATCTTGGTTCCCCGAGATATTCTCTCCAATCTATGATTAGGGAAATGAAACGAACAATAAATTATGTGGATATTCCAACTGATTTTTTTTATCAAAAACTTCATAATTGCACATTCTAAAAATCACAATGCTAATTTATGTACCATTGATTGTTTTTCATATTTTAAGTATTATGCATTGTATTCCATTATAAATACCAATACAAAAAAAAAAAAAAAAAAATGGGATGCATGAATGATCAGAATGCTATTGTTTCTTTCAATTAATATTTGTCGTGAATCACCATGTAAATCTACAATCTTTAAAAAATTAATAGACTGCATGTTTTAATTTATCTGTCAAACCTGATAATACCACAACTTGATAAATGATGCTTCTTAATATAATACTGATTTATATGCCATTGATTTTTTTTTATAGTATAAATACTATAGAAATGAAAAAGATATTTTACTGTGTATTATATTTCTATATGAATGTAAACAAAAGATTTGCCGTTGGTTCCCAAACTTGGCAGTATCACCCCTAGGGCGCAATGGAACGTTCAAGAAGGACGATAGTAGTTTTGGGTACATTTTGGGTTTGTTTCATTAATATAAGGTATTGAAGAGTTAAAGAAGATAAAAAAAATTAGAAAGTTATAACTTAGAAAGCTATAATATAATTTATATTATCATTTTCATCATATTTAGTGAAATATGAATTTAGTATGGTTATAATTTTATTAAAAACAAAGGGGAAAAAAAACCCTTTTGCAAATAGCGAATTACTGTGATTTAAGGATACAGCTGGTAAAAATAGAGCTGAGGATTAATTCATTGATAGTAGGGCACCAAGTTCACCGTTTTCATTAGGATAATTTTTAATGTTATTCATAATTATTTTCATATTTCTTTTATGTACTACATCTTCATTTACCATGTTCTGTAATTTATATATAAGTAAGAGAATTAAATTTTTTCCCCATATATGTGTTTGTTTGTCTGCCTGAAAACGGTAAATTTCTAGGGGAACACTGATTAATTTTTCTTTCTTTCTGAAAAGGTGGGTTTTAGAACAAATAAGTTAGGGAACTTCTGAATTAAAAGAATGCAAATTTTTTCCATAAATGTCATTTATATATATCATGTGGTAATCATTAGTATTCATAATTACCATTACTAAATTGTAATTGAATAAATCTATTAGTATGTGCATTTAGAATTTTTTAAACTAAATGTACATATTTGTTGTATTAATTATTTGTCTTACATATTTGTGTTAGTCCTAACATACATATGTTGTACATATTTGTGTCAACCCTTATAATGTTGAAATAAAATAAATGCTATTCCTAAACATTATGATATCAATTTATGTACCATTGAATTGTTGCTGCATCACAAATATTATTAATATAATAAAAGTTGTTTTTTATTGTGCATTGTATTCAAATATAGAACATATTAAAGGGACAGAATGCTAATTTTTCTATGAATAATAGTTTATAAATGTTAGTTAAATATTAAATATATATCAGCATTGTGAAAATTATTTTTGAGAAATAATAATTAAATAAGTATGCTATTATGTAAATTTATAATATCTTAATAAATGAATATTTTTGTCAAACCTAAAAAGGTTGAAACATAATAAATGTTGTTTCTAAATGCTTTTTATTGAACTTTTTCATAATACAAATATTATTAAAATAAAGATATGTTAACTACGCTTTTATTGTTAATTTGTATGATACTAGAACTTTTTTCCTATGATATGCTACTTAAGTAAAAGGAAATACATTGCTATGTATTATATTTTCAAAAAGATACTGTCCCACAGATTAGTAGTACATAAATTTGATATTAAAATATGATTTATCTGTGTCAGTTAAATACGTATCATACCATTTTTTAAATTACCTAATAAATCTATTATTGTAGAGGCTGTATGAATGTTATATCTTACTGCAATAATATTCATTTGTGTGCCACTAAATTATTATTTTTTTTTTATTCTACAAAAACCATTGAAATGAAAGGTATGTTACTGCTTATTGTATTTATGTGTAGATACTTCGTATATATTTGTATACATATATATATACTGGATATATCTATATATACTGAGTATATATTTGTATATATAATTTTTAATTGAATCATAAAATAATTTCATTGTCTTTCTCCTGAAATAAAATTTTATTGTTCTATATGTTTTCCTTTACTTGTGATAATTTCTTTGTGTACATAAATAATTTGCAATTTGAAGCATTCTATGAAATATAAGTATTACAAATTAATTTTATTACAACACTCTTTATATCATTTTCTTAAAGTTACACAAATTTTTGTAATAGTTAAAATTTTATTATAATTTATGCTTTTAAAATGTGTATATGAAAACAACCAATTGTTATTTACAATATTGAATATTTACTATACAATTCATTTACTATTAATTAATATTTACAATACTCTTCTGGTATTGAATGGAAATTTTTACAAACCTGCGACTTTTCTACCAAAATATATGGAAGAAAAGTCATGAAATTCCAATGCCATAATAGAAATACTTTAGGAGAGTGAAATTTAGGCAAAGTATAAGTATCGGAAAGGTAAAAATTTCTTTTGTTAGTCTGTAAACTATTCATTATTGTTTTTGTATATGCTTAGGTTAATAGAAACTCCTATGATGGAAGAAATTAAAAATAAAAACCATTACATAAAAAATTTTTTTTAGACATCAGATAAGATTTTGTAATTTTAAAAAGACAACCAGAAATATCAACTGAAAACTTATTTTTTAACAGTAATGTTATCAGAAGGCAATTTTAAAAAACAATTTTAATTACGTTTTTAAAGATTATGGGCAATTGTATATAGAATTTCGAAATGTAGATTTCCATTTTAAAGACTGAATTTTTCTTTTTACAAATGAATTATTAATTTAGTTAAATCTGTTTTAAATGTTAAAATTAGTAAGCCGCCAACTTCATTATAATCACAGTTTTTACTGTTTAAAATTTAGTCATTAGCATCTAGGATTTCTAACCTTGATGAATAGTAATAAAGAATACTGTAAAATACATGGCTTAAAGTGAAATTCCAATGCCATGGTAGAAATACTTTAGGAGAGTGAAATTTAGGCAAATCGTTAATCTAAATAACATTTATTATCTAAAATTTCAAGTTTGCGGGTTAAAGTATGTGCAAGAAGAGTCATTTCAATTGTGAAATGATGGTATAATAATAACAGTAGTTTACAAATATGCATTATATTGTTCAGGCACTGTATGTCATTTTATAGAATGGAGTATTTTATTTTATGGAAGGTGTTATTTTAATAACACCTTCATTTAATGTAAGGATGTTAATACTTAAGGATCATCTTATTTCAAAATGACAATTTGTATCATCTGCAGTAAAACAAGAAATTCTTTTCCAGTCTAATTGCAAATGGTTCATAATATTTTCAAATATTGGAACATTCACTCGATTCTTACTTTCATCTGGATTGTCAAAAAAGTCAATTTTATGATTCACTGTGCTGAATTCCATATAAAAATATTGAATTGAAATTGGCAATATTGTCATGTTCTTTTTATTTGAAGACAAAAAAATATAGAGAGGAATCGAGATTTTTCAATTAATTCAAAACTATCCCTAACTCCATTTTACCGGGTACAGTTGTAACGTGAAATTTTATTCTATAGCAAAATAATTGTACCACTACTTTAAAATTGTAATAAATTTTCGAATTTAATTTCAAGATGAAATTGACTGAATTTTAAGTATCAATGCATTTAACTATATGGGGTATTTAAGATATTCCCAAAGCAACTATTATTTCTCGTTAGAATTTGCTGTTATGATAAGCTTATCAACTAAAGAACTACATGATAACGTAACGCTTTTACTTTTATCACAATCTGGATATTTCTGTTATCTAATTGCTAAACCATCCATTTATCTTATTTAAAAAATATTTTGACAAATAATAACTTTTGCTTAATGTTGATTAATAGTTGTCGTCAATAATTCATCATCTTTCCCCAATTTTTTTTATACGATATTTTACTTTCTCCTTAGAATAGTAAAATTGTGGAAAAAAAAAAATATATATAATTACATTATATTTTTAAAAAGAATAAAAAATTCTAGAAAACAAAGCAAGTTTAATATGCATTCCTAATAATATTTAAAATTTATTTCAGAGGGGAAAAAAACAATATTTTATTAAAAAAAAACATTTTAGGTTAAAACATTTTGCCATACAAGAAAGGCAATGAATGGCAAACAAGTGTTGGTGTGCGTTATTATAAGCCGCTAAACTGATGTAGACCTTTGGAATGCTGATTTCTTTTATGAATTGTATTATTAGGGATATTATGAAATTTTGTGAGAAAAAATTGATTGTTTGCAGCTGGGTATGAATGTGTCTGAGAAAGGGTAGATAATTTGAGGACAGTTAAGTAAATATGGCATTTGCATGAGGTTAAATAAAATGCGCAGAGAAAATATTCAGAATGATTTGAAATAAAAGTTAATGATTTTTCTACTTTCATAATTTAGATTTCAGTGTCGTTAAAATATATTGTTATTTATTTTTCTTCTTCGAAAGGTTTGTATGATTTCCTTCATTTTTAAATATGGCAGTATAATCGAAGAAAAAAAATTCTTCTTGAACATCGTAAAATAATAATAAATATTTTTTTCACACAAATAAATAAAATAAAGATATAAATGAAAAAATTATTATTTTTAAATATTTTAATAGCATTGTTCTATCACTTGCTTTTGCTATTGTAAACACCATATAAAAGGGTTGCTAGAGTTACATGTTAACCATAACTGTGATGGTCATTTTGCTTGTTTTGTTGGCGATCATTTTGGCGCAAACGGATACAATATTCTGGGGGCCTGAAAGGCCGAGTAGCTAGCGCTCGGTACCACAGGTTTCGGGTTCGAGTCCATGGATGTTTGTAGTGGTTCGGAATCCACTTTAAACCGTAGGTCTCGTTCTAATACGATCGTAGAGCGTTGTGGAGAGTGACATATTAAAAAATAAGGAAAAACTAACTGTTCATATATATAGTGATTAGGGGATTATAGTTCTTGTTGCTTCACATCCCCATATACCACTTCATTCATCATCATACAATATTCTGCGTCTTTACAAAATACTTTAGAACGAACTAAATAAAAGCAAATGAAGTCTATTACAGAGGCTGAGAGGAAAGACAAAGTGGTTATTAAGAAGTTCTGTCAACTGTTTAAATTACGATACCAAATGCCATCATTTAGCCGCAAATGAATTTTAATATCGAAATAAAGGACATTTGGCATTTTTATTAAACTCAAAAATGAAGAAAGCTGATTAAAGGACTGTTTTTGCCTGTAAAGAACTGTTGGCAGCCCTAGTAGCATCACATTTTCTTGCATCAATTCATAAATTTTCATTTTCCTTCGCATTTTATGATGTCACTTTCTTAAATTTAGTCGAAATAAGTAGAAGCATAATTAATCCAGGTTTTTGTTGTGTTTCGCTAAAATGTCTATCAAATTTGAAGATTAAATTCTAAATGACAGCTTTCTTTTCAACCCATATGTTTTAATTTGTCACACACGTGTTTCTATGGACACCACAAACAAGGAAAATGTCGTATTCATGTATGCTAACAAATTCCAATGAAATAGAAATCATGCAATAAGAAAAAGATTTAAATTCTCAGTTTCTTTTTTTTAATCATTCAAATTTCGAAGAAGATAATACATTAACAATTAAATATATTTAATACTATTAAATATTTAAATAATATTGTTAATAGATACCTCCATTTTACAATTGAGGATACTGCATAAATTGGTTCAGTGTTACAGTAACTGGAACAAAGTTCTGTTAAAACTGACGAAATAAGCAATAGTTAGTTTGATATTATTTTAGAAAAAAAAAAAAAAAAAAAAGAAAAAAAAACTGGCATTCAAAGATTACACTACTTATGTCAATGTTTGAGTGAATTGGCATAATATGTCGTTAGACTTTTATATACAGGGGGTTATCAAAATAATGGAAACACCTGTGAATAAAAGTGACATTTTGGAATGCTCTTCGTAAGCATTAAACTATATTAATAGCTACCAGTTTTTTTTTTTAAATGGAAATGTATATACTCTGGTAGTATGCGGTAGCTTTATTGAAGTTCTGTAAGAAATAGAAAAATTTTAGCTGACCAGATCCATCCTATGATGTAAACTGTGTTTCCTGCAGGAGATGGAATTTTTTTAAATCTATGGTGTTTCCATTATTTTGATAATGCACCCATCCATGCAGCGGGACTTGTCCAATCGTGGTTTGAGAAACACGAGGAGGAAGTTAAATATCTACCTTGGCCCGCACGCTCCCCCGACCTCAATATCATTGAACTGTTATGGTCAATTTTAGAGCGTTCAATAAGGAATCGATATCTTCCACCGGCATCTCTCCCAGAACTTTCACAATATCTCCATGAAGAATGGTAGAATATTCCTCTAAACCAGGGGTCGGCAACCTTTTGAGTCGGAAGAGCCAAAATTGGCAAATTACAAAATTTCAGCTTTTAAAGAGCCACAACATTTTTTCTTGCCAACAATATATAACAGGTGGGCTGAAAGGTTCGTAGGCTAAAACATAGATGGCGCTACTAGAATTAAATCCATATGATTTTTAGTTAGCCCTAACCTTCAAAAGACACGTGTATAAATTTGATAGCTGTTACACTAGTAGTATGTGAGTTATAGCATTTTTAGTGTTCATCACGTGCAGTCCACTCGGCTGACTGTCGATTGGACTCCGGTGTGAAATGATGGAGCCATGTTGCATCCATTGTCATATATCGACGCAAAAATTCGGGTTTATTACGATTAAACAGCTTCAAACACTGCTTAGAACCATCAATTGGTTGTTGTTTTCAGTCGATTGTGAGCTCGCGCGGCACCCACTTTGAACAGAGCTTTCGCATATCCAAATATTCATTCACGATATGTCCAACACGTTCTTTTGATATCTTTAGGGTCTCAGCTATTTCAATCAACTTCACTTTACGGCTATCAGAAATTGTTTTGTGGACTTTTTTGATGTTTCCGTCGGTAAAAGCCTCTTTGGGGCGTGCATCGTCCTCGGTGCTCATTTCGCCTCGTTTAAATTTAGCAAACCACTTCTCTACGGTTGATTTTCCTGGTGCAAAGTCCGAATAATGTTTATCAAGCCAAGCCTTGGCTTCAATAGTATTTTTTTTTCACCAAAAAGCAATGCTTTATTAACACACGTATTTCGTGTGTTTATTATTAACACACGAAATTCCTTTTTATCCATTTTTTCAAACTAAAAAAAGTTGCTTCACTAAAAATGCTATAACTCACATACTAATAGTGCAACAGCTGTCAAATTTATACACGTGTCTTTTGAAGGTTAGGGCTAACTAAAAATCATATGGATTTAATACTAGTAGCGCCGATTTAATAATACTAGCCCACCTGTTAGTACTCGCATAAATAAAGTTTTTTGATAAAAAAAACTAATCTATTTATTCATAAGAAAAAATATCTATTTATTGATTATATCAGGTTGGGGAAAAAGAAATCCATTATTTTTTCGATAGATGGCTGTAGTGATCGATATCACGTAAAGTATCAATTAAACAATTTCAGATTTATGCTCGTTAGAAAGGTGGCACTTCGTACTAAAATAATTCTTTTTCTGTTTTTTGCTTGGTCCATTCAGTTGGGAGTTACAGGGTGTTAAAAATGGAAGTGAACAAAGAGAAAATTCGGTACATTTTACAGTTTTTCTTTGACAAAGGCGAAAATGCATGCCAGGCGGCTAAAATTGTGAATGGTGTTTATGGTTCCGATACTGTAACAGCCAATTATGTGCAATTTTGGTTTCGTAGATTCCGTTCAGGAATTTTTGATGTTAAAGACGCACCTCGCACAGGTAGGCCGGTCGTCGAAAATGTCGATAAAATCGGAGAAATGATCGAAGTTGACCGGCATGTTAGCAGTCGTAACATCGCCCAGGAGCTAAAAATCGACCCTAAAACAGTTTTAAACCATTTACACAAAGCTGGATTCAAAAAGAAGCTCGATGTTTGGGTGCCACACCAATTAACAGAAAAAAACATGATGGATCGCATTTCCATCTGCAAAGCCTTGGCCAAACGGATTGAGACAGACCCATTTCTTAAACGGATGGTGACTGGAGATGAGAAATGGATCACATACGATAACCCTGTGCGAAAACGATCGTGGTCAAAGAGCGGTGAAGCACCTCAAACGGTGGCCAAACCAGGACTAACGGCCAGGAAGGTTCTGTTATGCATTTGGTGGGACTGGAAGGGGATTATTTATTATGAGTTGCTTCCATATGGCCAAACGCTAAATTCTGATCTCTACTGTCAACAACTGGACCGTTTGAAGATAGCGATTGACCAGAAGCGGCCAGAATTGGCCAACAGGAGAGGTGTCGTGTTCCACCAGGACAACGCTAGGCCACACACATCTACAGTGACTCGCCAGAAACTTCGGGAGCTTGGTTGGGAAGTTTTAATGCATCCGCCATACAGTCCGGACTTGGCACCAAGCGATTATCATCTTTTTCTTGCATTGCAAAATTTCTTTAATGATAAAAAATTGGCATCTAGGGAGGATTGTGAAAATCGACTACTAGAGTTTTTTGCAAATAGAGACCAGGACTTCTATGAGAGAGGCATTATGAAGTTACCTTTAAAATGGCAACAAATCATACAACAAAACGGTGCATATTTGACCCAAATCGGACAATCCGAAGCATGTTAAATAAAGTCCTGAAGTTCATATAAAAATAATGGATTTCTTTTTCCCCAACCTAATATAATTCTATTTATTCATTATTAGAAAATCACTTATTATTTAAGTAAATAATTAAAACAATTAAACATTTACTCACAACACTAACTTGTACTTCAATAGCAAACAACTGAGCAAACAAATTCAATGGGAGCATTGGCTTTGCATGGTTTTAGAAAGTTTGGATAAATTTGGCTCATAACTTGTTGCTTTGTTTCAAACACGACTCTAAATTTTCATTTGTTAGTTGGCTTTTATTATATTCATGCAAGAGAACGCTTGCTAGCACGAATATGTCGATCCAAAGATAGTCAGCACTCAAAATGCCAACTTCTTCATCTCACTGTAGCAATCTGGAAGACTATTCCATGCGTCGAATATAAGTGCCTGACCTCGCGGCATTTCTTTTAAAGTTGTCCACTTTTGTTGCGTTACGTACATACATTTCTGGACCTCCAACTCTTCTAACTTGCTTTTCAACTCTGTAAATTTTCCACTCCACAAAGCTTTACTTTTTAAATCGATCAAGTGCATTTCTAGAGATCCAGTATCAATTCCCAATGGCTCAATGTGGATTTCGTTACTATTTGTGTTGAGAGGATTTACTATGAATGCTGGAGGGGTTTTTTTGGTTTTGAATTGCTCAAATCTGTCAGCAAATTCATCTTTAATTTTTTTTTAACTGTGCTGAAGTACCTCGTGTCAACAGTTGCACTAGTTTTATCACGATATTGCTTTAGAAATTCAAAATGAAGTAATTTACCGCTCGGAATATCTTCTGCAAAAAGAATTAATTTTTCTTCAAAACAAACCAATTCTTTTACCAAAACATAGGCTGGGTTTCCCTTTCCTTGCAGTTTTAGATTCAGCTCATTTAATTTCGCTGTGATATCCACTATAAAGTAAAATTTTTGCAACCATTTGTCGTTCTCTAATTCAGGGTGATTAATGCTCTTTTCATTTAGGAATGTATTTATTTCATTCAAGCACAAAGCAAAACGTTTCAATACCTTACCTTTGGAAAGCCATCGCACTTTATTGTGAAGAAGGAGGCCGGAATACTAAGTCTCCATTTAATTTAAGAATTCTTTAAACTGACGATGGTAGAGTGCTTTTGACAAGATGTTGAGAAGAACGTTATGCAGTGAACGGAAGAACGTTATGCAGTGAAACGTAAGAATTTCGTGGTTTATTTTGCTCTGAAAAATTGTTGCTGCCCCTTTATTTTTTCCTGTCATACTTCTGCCTCCATCAGTTGCTATTGAAAGGATTTTATTTAAATCGATATTATTGTCGTCGAGGCATTTTTGCACGGCATTCGCTATATCTTCTCCTCTAGTTTGTCCCGAGAGCGGTAGCAATCCTAGAAGTTCTCCTTTTGGACCTTCGGAAGACTTGACAAAAATTGCAACTTGTGCTGTGCCTTTTGTGTCGCAAGACTCATCTATAGCAAGTGATAAGGAAGAAGAAAGTTGAATATCTTCCACCTGCAAATATGTTACATTTGAAGACATTTTAGCTATTCTATCTTGTACTGTTTTAGCGGATAGTGGAAAATCTTTGATTTTTTTCAAGATTCCTGGTTTGTTTTGAAATCACGAAACAGTTCTTCAGATGCACGTGTGAAGCAATCTTTGACATACTCACCATCTGTGAATGGTTTATTTTACCTACCTTTACTTTGGTTTTATTATTATTATTATTATTATTATATATACACTGAAGTGATAAAAGTCATGGGATACCTCTTAATATCGTGTCGGCCCTCCTTTCGCCCGGCGAAGTGCAGCAACTCGACGTATAATGGACTCAACAAGTCGTTGGAAGTCTTCTGCAGGAGTATTGAGCCATGCTCTCTCGATAGACGTCCATAATTGTGAAAGCATTGATGGTGCAGGATTTTGGGCACGAACAGACCTCTCAATGATGTCCCATAAATGCTCGATGGGATTCATGTCGGGCGATCTAGGTGGCCAGATCATTCGTTGGAATTGTATAGAATGTTCTTCAAACCAATCGCGAACAGTTGTGGCCCGGTGACATGGCGCATTGTCATCCATAAAAATCCCATCGTTGTTTGGGTACATGAAGTCCATGAATGGCTGCAAGTGATCTCCAAGTAGCTGAACATAAGCATTTCCAGTCAATGTTCGGTCCAGTCGCACCAGAGGACCAAGTCCATGCCATGAAAAAACAGCCCACATCATTACGGAGCCACCACCAGCTTGAACAGTGCCTTGCTGACAGTTTGGGTCCATGGCTTCGTGGGATCTGCGCCACACTCGAACCCTACCATCAGCTCTTACCAACTGAAATCGTGACTCATCGGACCAGGCCACGGTTTTCCATTCATCTAGGGACCAACCGATATGCTCACGTGCCCACGAGAGTCGCTGCAAGCGATGTCGTTCTGTCAGTAAAGGCACTCGAGTCGGTCTTCTGCTGGAATAGCCCAAGAAAGCCAAATTTCTCCGCACAGTTCTAACAGGCAAGTCCCTTGTACGTCCCACATTGATTTCTGCGGTTATTTGACGCAGTGTTGCTTGTCTGTTAGAATTTACGACTCTTTGCAGACGTCGCCGGTCTCGGTCGTTAAGTGCAGGCGGTCGACCACTGCGCTGTCCATGGTGGGATGTTATGCCTGAAATTTCATACTCTCGGCACACTCTTGACACAGTGGATCTGGGAATGTTGAATTCCCTAACGATTTCTGAAATGGCATGACCCATGCGTCTAGCTCCAACTAACATTCCGCGTTCAAAGTCTGTTAATTCCCGTCGTGCGGTCATCATCACGTCAAAACCTCTTCACATGAATAACTTGAACAGAAATGAAAGCTCTGCGAAAGCACTGCGCATTTATACGTGTTCTACGCGATGCTACTGCCATCTGAAAATTTGCATATTGCTATCCCATGACTTTTGTCACTTCAGTGTATATACGTACATACATAACTTTGAGAAGATAATTCGCTTCTAACTCTTTTACTTGAAACAACAAATTATACGTCACGCCAAAGCACTGATGAAGGCGCCAAATTGTCTTGCGTCGAAAACGAATTAAAACCTACATAGAAACATCCGACGACGGCGTCATTCGAGAGCTTCCGATGGATTGACGACAGTGACGACGCGTGTCATGGGGGAGGGGTGTGGTGAAAAGCGAATACAAGTGGCTGAGAGATAGAATCGGTGCCTAATCCTCGTTAATCGATTCAGAACGATTCTTAAATGTTTTTTTTTTCTGGATAAAATAAATAATATTTGAGTAGGAAACTAAAGAGCCGCAGCTTCACATCCAAAGAGCCGCATGTGGCTCGCGAGCCTCAGGTTGCCGACCCCTGCTCTAAACACTATTCAGCACTTGTATGAATCGATTCCTAGGCGAATCCAAGTTGTATTTCATGCCAAAGGCGGTCCTACACCATACTAATAAAGGATTCTTTATAAATCTATGGTGTTTCCATTATTTTGATAACCCCCTGTATATATATACAAATATAAAAAATTCTAATTACAAATTTTCAAATCTGTATATTTTTATTTGTGTAGTACACTAGTATTCAACAAACATTGATTTTAAAACAGTAAGTTTTATATAGATCTGGTAAATATGCTGGTTGATTATTAGTACATTAACTTTCATTGTATTTTAAATTCTGTAAATTATTGTTTGTTGACGATAAGTATAGTGAGTTCAAAACTATTCTTCCATATTAAAGGGGCCTGAATGGCCGAGTGGTTGGCGCTTGGTGCTACAGGTTTCGGGTTCGAATCTCGGCGGTGCCATGGATGTTTGTAGTGGTTCGGAACCCACTTTAAACTGTAGGTCCCGGTCTGTTTAGCCTAAAGCGTGCATAAGATGACTGTAGAGCGACAAACCAAACGTCCATATTAAAATTTTAGAAAATTGTATTGATTTCTGAATATCAAATTAAATTACCCATCCATCTAAAAAAATCCTTTGGTGCTATAAAAATTAAATTTAACAAACTCAAAATGGAAGAGAAGATACATGCGACTCTCAAAAGAATGATCTCAAACTTTGCAAAAATATTTCTCTACATCTTAATTTCTGTGCTTAGCAATCATTTATTAACGTAACATATAATCTCTATGTGACGTAGTATTACTGAACATTTATTTAAAAGAATTTCACGTTTTAAAGAGACCCTACCCTAGAGTTTTGAGTTATTTCATTTTGTTAAAATTATTTATAATTTATTTACTATTACTGCTTGAGTGTTCAAAGGTATCTTCCCTCCAAAGCCAGAGTGCCATAGATTTTTGTGTGCATGAGCTTTAAGGCCGATGCATTTATGATATTGAGCTCCCCAGACATTATTGAAACTAGACGCAGAGACCAATGAGATAACTTAGCACTCAGATGATACACGATCATACAAGTCATCATGAGCATACGTGTTTACTGTATAACTTTGTATACCCCACTTTGAAGACCACTGTCATAGATGTTAGATTTTGATGTAGAGTGTGTTTTAAAGACTTTATAGAAGATTTAAGTTTGGCTTTAACATAGGTAAGGTTGTTTAGGACAGATTTACTATGAGCTTTTTAAGGGGAAGCAAATAAAAGAGAATCAAATGCTTCATAGCCGAAAGTTTGTTTTTTTGTTTCTAATGCAGCTGGCAAACACTTAGACAGCTTGGTTTTGGATGCCGTAAGGCAAGCGCTACACAGATGTTAGTCACTTTGCATTACCCAGGGGGCGCGTGTAACTTGAAGATAAGCCACGGAGGCGGAGTAACAATGCCCCCCGCAACGCTCTACTTTCCTATTAGACCGGAACCTACCGTTTAAAATGGATTCCGAACCACTACAAACATCCATGGCACCGCCGGGACTCGAACCCGAAACCTGTGGTACCAAGCGCCGGAGCGCTAGCCACTCGGCCATTCAGGCCCCTCATAGTCGAAAGTATCAGTATCGATTGATCATTTACTGGGAATTTGGATATATTTGAAGCTGTTAGAGAGAAAAAATTTAAACATGTGACAATATCAGCTTGCACAGACATAGAAACTGAAGATTTTATTAAAAACAGACTATGTTTGTAGAGATAGAAAGCATGTATCTTTTTTTTTTTTTACTTTCAAATATGACACATTTTATCGCACTTTCAAAGATGTTGAGTAAAATGACCTCTGAAAATCTGTTTTTCTTTGTATTATCGTTCCTTTTTTTCTGATTTCTTCTCAAGAGTAATTGGATAAGTTGAGATAAAGCAGCTAACGCGAGCATAAATCTCAAAGCCAAGTCAAGTCAATAAAAGAACGAATGTGCTTCATCACATTTGACACATTTTAATGATTTGGAAGAAAACGCAAAATCGTGATAGAGAAGTTCACATTTGAAGACTTGCCTTCTTCCACTTGGCTGCATCATCCACTGTTTATTCGACAACACACCATCATTTCATTGTAAACTCATAATGATTCTATGTCTTCGCAATTCATTATTAGTTTTTTTTTGTCCCTTTATGGTAATTCAATTAAGTTTTACCGACCTGCCCGAAGGCTTACGGAGCTGATTGACCGGAAGCCACGTCAGTCCCCCGCCCGTGGCAAGCAGGATTCCGCCTTATTCGGCTCCACGGATAGGGTGGTATGTAATAGGTACAACCACCCCCACCGCCTTTGGCTGCCCTCAACTGGGCTTGCTATACACTAAGGCATCAACGTTCACGCTACTGAACGTGTTCGAGAACACCCGCCGTGATGTGTGGATCTCTTAGCCATCTTAAGGATGTTACCGAGGGGCACCACGAGGAGGTGGATCCACTTCGCTCCCCTCTCCCTTTATGGTAAATGGTCCTTAAAAATTCCATTTCGGATTCAGTGGTCCATCTGTGGTGTGGAATCATCATCAATGACGCAACAGCCCTATTGTGGGCCAAAGCCGTCTGACTACTGGCAGGTTACGAGACTGGCAGGTTTCTTTTTACCCTACACTCTACAGTCATATTAGATCGGGATCTACGGTTTAAAGTGGATTCCGAACCACTACAAACATCCATGGCACAGCCGGGACTCGAATCTCGAAACCTGTGGCACCGAGCGCCAGAGTGCTAGTCACTCGGCTATCAGGAAAGGTGTGGAATAAAACAATAAAAAATTTAATAAAACAATTTCCAAGTAACACTTGTTCTTGTAGATATAAATTTATATTCTTCGGAGAAATGATTACGAATTAGTTTCTTCAAAGGAGTTCGAGTTGATTTGCCATAATACACGAGCATGCAGTAGTTTCTAAAACTACCATATGTGCGAACCTCTTCTAAATCAACGTTCTCTAGCAGTGATTTTCGGAATTGTAATCGTACAATCCATTAAATTTCTGCCGCATCATCTCATTACAACATCCAGAAAATTCAGCGAAATTATGATTCATAATTTTTGTTTTGTATAAGTGTAGCAAAATCTTATGTCATGGTTAAATTATACTTTTACTTTGTACTTTTACATAGAATTGTTAGATAATTAATAATCGCTAAAAAATGCTGTTTATTTCCAGGAAAAAATTGCTGTTATTTTTTATGTTTCTTTAACTCAAGTCAGCACTCTTGGAATCTGCTAATTTTTAAAAAGATAATTATGCATTTTAAGATGTTAATACGTTCTAATTAATAATTCATTGCTACCAATATAAAATTCATTCCTACATATTTATTCACTACAAAAAAAGTTATTTTAGTTGCCAGCAATTAACTATAATTTATGGGTTTAATATCCCTTTATTTGTACAGAAAAATTAATACTAAATCGTCTTATATATTAGATAAATGATACTTTGATTTCTCCTTCACTGCTTCTAAGCTGAATAAATCATACTTTTTCGAGAATTGAAGATGTCTCATACTTTTTTAATGCTAAACAGACAGAAAGAGTTCTAATAGAATCTAAGAGTTCTTGAATAGTATAATTGTTCCAATTAAATTTTGTGAATAACATGACAAGATTTAAAAAAAGGCTTCAGAATTTTCATTTAAAAACGAGTTTTTGCACACTCGAATGAACACCTTTCGTGTTTTCTCCCCGCAGTTTTGAGCAAACTTATTTCGATTTAGAGATTTGACAGTTCATATTCGTTTAAAATAATTGTTAATAATAATAATAGCTCTAATTAATCTTCGATAGCAAAATGTTTATGAAATATTCAATAGGTTTGGTTTATCGCTGTACGGTCATTTTGTGTACACTTTAGGCTAATTAGTCAAGGACCTATATTTTAACGGGTATTCCAAACCACTAACAATCATCACTGCCATAGCCAGGATTCGAACTTGAAGCCTGTGGTACCAAAGGCCAAAGCGCTAACCAATTGGCCATCAGACCGCGAAACGATATAACTCAACATCTGTGGGCCTCGTGTACTACTTATGCTTCCTACAAACAGCCCACCGTCGGGCTATTTATTTTGTAACTATCATAATCATCATCGGCGCAACAGCCCCATGTTGCGCCAAGGCCGTCTGCCTACTGGCAGATTTTGAGACGAGAGTTGTTTTCTATTTTACGTGGTAGAGTTGTCAGTCCTATGTCTAACGATCTACAGCCATATTAGATCGAGATAGGGTAAAGTGGATTCCGAACCACTACAAACATCCATGGCACCTTCTGTACTCGAACCCGAAACATGTGGAACCGAGTGCCAGAGTGCTAGTCACTCGGCCAACAGGCCCTTTTTAACTTTAAATATTGTTGAATAATAATAATAAAAAATGTTGCATGGTATTTTTTTATATTAATTATTTTTGATAGCAAAAATCAATAAAAATAATTTCCACCAACGTTGTGAAAATTATTTTACTGTACAAGACATATTTTTCTGTCATTTGCACAAGTTATTATTATTTTTTTTTCAATTGTTTATTGGTTTAACGTACATGAAATGCTCATACATCTAGGGTTGGAAAAAAAAAAAGATTCGTTTAGAGTTTTTTTCAGAGGTGCGAGGAATCCTTCTTTATTTCATAAAATTTTACTTTTTGTGTTCTGATTAGATTAATGAAAATTTTATTTCGGTATTCTTATTAAGTCTTGATGAAAATTCGTTTTCATGAAAGTAAATTTTTATCAAAACCCAGGAATAAGTTAGTAAACTTACCAATTTTAAGGAAAAAAATATCGAAAAATAGTATTTTAAAGTTATTACACTAACTTTAAAATATTCTCTAACTGTCGTTGCTACGCTTTAATGTTGTTCTAATAGTTATTCATATTTTAGCGACCTCAAAACTTCTTTTACGCTTCATAGAATCGTTACATATTGATGACCTGGATTTGATTACATTTTTGAGATTCTACAACACTTGCAGTTATAATTTTTATCGGTTTTTTACTATTCTAGTCAATTCTTCAATTCTTTTTTAGACAAAACTTAAATGTTATGCTCAGGATTTCAAAGGGAACCCTTTGAAATCCTGAGCATAACATTTAAGTTTTGTTCCGACGTATTTTGTTAACTCAACTTCAATTACAATGTATGAACTAATTGTAGCTAGAGTGAAATTTATCAGCACAATTTAAAACAATATGAAACATCGAAAGTAAATGAAAAAAAAAATATTGAAGCAGGCGCAGTAGGTAGTATTAGTATTTTTAGTTATAGCAAAAATATAAAAGACTGCAGAGAGTATTTAGTCAAATTATAGTCAAACTTGTTTTTGTGCGAAGAATACATGCCGCATAAAAGAAATCACATAAAATAAATATCTTGAAACTTCATAAGTAGCTATAAAGTATATTGTTTGCAAACACATTTAAAAAAAAAAAAATTGTTGTAAATAGAGACCGCATAAAAAAAGTCCCACATAGAAAATATGTAAATCAAAACCTCATAATGTAACACTACCTCTCTTCTAATAACATTAGTTGTAATGGGACGATATAATATTAGGTTTGGTTTGTAGCTCTACGGTCATTTTTTGTGCACACTTTAGGCTAATTAGACCGAGACCTACAATTTAACATGGATTCCGAACCACTAACAAACATCCATGCCACAACCAGGATTCGAACTTAAAGCCTGTGTTAACAAAGGCCAGAGCTCTAACCAATTGACCATCAGGCCGTGTTATAATGTTAGGTGACCATCTGTTGGATTTTTTAAATTTACTTGTTATTTAGACAGCCCTCAGTTGGATCTTTTAAATTTGCATGTTATTTAGACAGTCATCTGTTGTTTTCTTTTTAAAGTACATTTTTTAATTAATTTTTATTCATAATATGCATTTGATGGATTTAAATGCCGCACCCCCAAAAAACCCTGCATAAAAACAGGTTTGACTGTATTTTATTCTAGCAAAATTACAACAAAACTTATATACATATATATATGTGTTCACATTATAATAATTATTATATGTATCCAACCAAACATTTTCTAAATTTTTTCGAAATAAAAACCGAGAACCCAAGATTTTACGTAAAAACTCATGATCTTAGCCTCAATCTCCTAATGAAAGTATTTCAGTGATTTCTTGATGCTCTTGTTCAATTTTTAAAGTGATTAATAATTAATTTTTCATGAAGTTCTGTTTTCATACATATGTTTGATTATGAAATAATAAATATGGCATTAAACTCTGAAGGTTTTCTTCTCAACCTCATAGAATCCTCATAATCTTCTATCCTCCTTATCATTTCTATGCACTTGCCTGATGATATTTTCAAATTATACCCTGATTCTAAAAAGATATTCATGAAGGATATTCATGACGGACATCCCATGAGTGATCTACTCATGGATGAAAGGAAAGAGGACAGCTTTTGTTGTGATGGAGCGCCCGTAGGTAGAAGTCTGACTTTTGCTCCGTTGACGCTCTTACAGTCCTATGAGACCGAGACCTACGGCTTAAAGTGGATTCTGAACCATTACAAACATCCATGGTACCGCCGGGACTCAAACCCGAAATCTGTGGTACCGAGCGCTAGCCATCCGACCATTCAAGCCCAAAGTGAAGTATTAAAATACCTGACTCGTGGCTCATTGGCAACGCGCGCCGATGGTTAGGGAGGAGGTTCAATTCGCTCGCTGCTTTGTTCTAGAGATTGTTTCAAAAAACGAAGATACTCGAGGACGTTTGTGACGTTAAGAATGTTGCCTCGTTAATCGGGCTACTTGTTGGGAGTTTTTAGGGTTTTCTCCCATACGATAAGCAAATGTGGGGAAGTTCCTTCTAAAACTCAGCTGCTCCTCATTTCCCTCCTTCCATGAGACCCCACGGTTTCTTGGATTTCGTCTAGATGTTGCTGTCTACCAAGTGGAATAAGAAAAAAAATATATTAAAATGTATCCAACAATTGAAGCCGAACCGAAAACTTTCCTGTTAATGTCAGGGATGCCACGATAAATCTATCGGCTGGAGAGTTTTACTATTCGAGAGCTCTGCTATTCTATGAAGTGTAGACACTTAAGAAGGTGCTGTGTGCCAAGATCGGTGTGATGCGTCTGAGTTTGAAGTGTTGTTGCTGAACTAGAATTGGCGTGTTTTGTAAAAAGGATTAAAAATGTTACGCTAAGCATTTAATGTGTTATTTGTCTCTGTATTGTGATTGTTATCGTAAATAAATCCTCATCGGCGCAAGAGCTCCATGTTGGGCCAAGGCAGTTTGCCTACTGGCAGATTTCTGGACATGAGATATGTATTTTTCACAGGGTAGGTTTGTCAAAAAGGTAAAAAAGCATCAGCTGTGCTCAAGTGGACATTTGAAGAAATTAACCTTGGTAATACTGGTAATGCATTGCTGGTAATCCTGCGCTTTTTAATTATAATTGGTACTGATATTACCACTTGAAAAGCAAGTTTATGTAAACTTTGAGCTTTAAAGTTTTCATTTATTTTTACAATTTCTAAATGACAAAAAAAAAAAAAAAAAGGCAAACTGTTTGTATTATTAATTACTGTTATTGAGGGATTTCTTTAACAGAATATTATTGAACTATGCTTATAACAATTTTTGCTTATTTTTAGAGTGATATTTACTGTTATCCCACTCTCACAAATGTTAGGAGTAATTGTAAACATAATTTACCTTCTGATTTTATATTATTCTGATTTGGGCAGAATTGAAGAATGCCATGTACAAGCGTGAAAAATAAGCCTCTTCCCTCCAGCAATTTAAATGCCTTGGAAGCAGCTGTTATGGATGTTAATACTCTTCAGCTCCTATGTATATAATAGAAATAAAATATACATAGCAGCTGAAGAGTCTTGTGATGCTCCAATATCGATAATAAACTCATGTTTGTGAAAATTGCAACACCATGAAGGAATCGTCATAATTGAATGAAATTTAATACACAGTTGAGTGGTAGTGGTACAAATAAATGATTAAATGTTCAAAGCAAACAAACAATGACAAGAGAGCGGAATCAATATTTTGTGTAGCCACCATGCGCCGCAATAAGTGCTGCTACACGACGTGGCATGGAGTCAAACAAATTTTGAATATCTGCCTGAGGAAGAGCATTCCATATTGTTTGTATGTGCACCCAAATTTCGTCTGCAGAAGCAACAGGACAAGGATCACGAGCGAGACGCCGACAAACAATCCCACACATGTTCAATCGGCGACATATCCGGGGAATACGCAGGCCAAGGAAGAAGCTGTACCTGCCGCGTTGCAAAGAAGGATTGAATAATCCTAGCGATATGAGGGCGGGCATTGTCCTGTTTAAATACAGCGCCTGGCAAGCTTTGAAGGAAGGGAACAGCTTGGGGCTGTAGAACTTCACTGATGTACTGGTTGCTGTTCAGATTGCCCACAATCGTTAGCAATTGAGATCGTCCATGATATGCTATGGCACCCCAGACCATAACTCCGGGTGTTCGTCCACTGTGGCGTTCGATAATGCACTCCGGAAGGTGGCGTTCACCGGCATAGCGTCTGACACGAATGCGGCCATCATGGTACCACAAATTAAAGCGGGATTCGTCAGAAAACACGACATGCTGCCAATCAGTACGCCAGTCTCTATGCTGAGCGGCCCATTGTAGCCGCAGGCGGCGATGGTTTAGCATGATAGGGATCCTGTATAAAGGAGTCATTGCGCGCAGTCCACGCTGCAGCAGACGTCTACGAATTGATGAAGCACACAATGAAACACCTCTAGCTATTGACCACTGTGCTGCCAATTGTCTAGAGGAAGCTGTACGGTCCGTCAGAGCCACGCGGACCAGGTGTCTATCATCGCGAGCTAACGTCACATTTCGGGGTCCACTCCCGGATTTCCGAGTTGTCCGACACTCGTCCGTCCACTGCTTCCAAAGACGCATCACTGTGCTGCTGTTACGCTGCACACGAGCGGCTACTGCACGATAAGACAATTCAGCTTCACGAAGGCCGATGTTTCTCCCCCGTTCAAACACTGTAAGTTGTTCAAATCTCGCTCTCTTTCGTCGAAGAGACATAAGTAACGATTGAGCTAACGTTTACCACTAGCAGATAACCACCGATAACCATACACACCTCGCAACAGCCGTCTATTTATTCGGATCCATCCGCCGTTCTGAGGGCGCTGCTCAGCATACGCATGCGCGACGGATTTGAAATTCTAATCATTTGCATATCATGCTCTAATTTCCATTTCCTGAAAATTTCAGCTCACTCGCGTAAGTCCTTCATGGTGTTGCAATTTTCACAAACATGAGTATATATCATAGAATTAAAGGGAGAAGTGTAGTATGACTAGAATGTGGGCTGGAGGGTCTACCGAATTGCCTACTGAAGTAGATGATGTTATAGGAAAATGCCTCATTACAAGATAACAAAGCAATAACTAAAAATACTTGATCAAAAATTCATTCTTGTCTTAACTAAAAACTTCTCAATAAACTTCAGACCAGATTTCAATATAGCCTGTTAGGATAGTTGGTACCATTGATTTATGAATCGATATCAATGATTGTCTTTGAAAAAATCCAGTGTATTTGCAGAAATCGCGAGAACATGCCAGGAATCCAGAACATCTGTTGTTTATGAGTTCTATGACACAATAAAAAAGCAAAACTTGAAGTAATCAGTAGATAAATTTTGTAAATTTTGGTGTATGACGCAGACTAAACTGACTTCGTCAATGATTCGTCAAAGTTGAGAGCTATTGTACAAAAACGAGACGCTGTTTACCATTCACCCTTCATCATTGTGGTTATTGTAAAAACGTAGTGTAACGGACAATTACAATTAGATAAATTGATAATAAAATAATAGACAAAGTTGATAAATTAACTAAGAAATTGAATTAATAATTTAATGACGATGTTTTTCTTGCTTTTGTTTTTTAGCTATTGATTCCTTGCTAAAGACGTATGGGAGTGAAATTTATAAAATTCATTTGCATTTAACCTATCTGAACCCTCGACTTCTAGATGCCCTCAATGGAAGTGTTAGTTCAAAATTGCGGTAGAACATTGTGGGTGCACCTGGATGAAGCTGAATTTGCTACACACATGCGCAATTGTAGTAGCTAATAACCACGACAGAAATCCGGCATCTGAAAACCACATCTAACTATTTAAGGATAATACATAAAAAACAAGCATGTTTTGCTCACTTTCTGTAACAATGTCAGTTTCAATGGAATCTGAACTTTCTTCTGCTCAGCTATTTGGGGACAAGAATACGAAAAATTTGTTCATCTATTATTGTTCACCCTTGCACCATGTGTGTTGCTCAAAAAATGTCTGTGCGTCTGCGACACCAATGTCGCAGAATAAACAACGTTTCTCCAACCCTTATTGTTACATTTCTCTATTAATGGACCATCCAGGAAAGTACAGAGGTGGTTGGTGTTTTTGAGAAAATTCTTATTATTTTTAACGAGAAAGGATATCCGGGTCAAATTTACCCCTTTGCGTATAGGTTAAATTCCTTACACTGAAAGACATTTGCTGTTAGTAGTAAGTAGCAGCTGCTGTAATAATAGCACTAAAAGTAGAGTGCACAAAATTCTATGATGCTTATAGTGTAAAAGAAAAATTAAATTTTCATTTATGTATGTATTTTATCTAACTAATTTTGTATCTATGTATTTTAATATGAAGTAAAGTTTAAGTTATTTTATATGAACCCACCAATGTATAATATGCCGATAACAATAGGATTCTTTTTCTCAGGTCCTGATGACATTAATTCAGGTTCAGGTCCTTATTACATTAATCACATTGACCTCATTACATGGAGTGATTAGTACTTGAATTCCATCGAGCATATTTCGGATGCACGAGAGAAATTTGTTAATGATCTCTCCTCAGACTCCTCAGACTGATACTTATATCAGCTTTATAAGAACAATGGTTCCCGTTTCCTATTGACTACATGCTCAGTATAATCAAACATCATCGTTAGTGTTCCCCTGGTTAATTACATTTCAAATTGAATCCAATTTGTCAGTTTTATACCTGTGCTAATTTCTAAAATATCAAAGTTGTTTGCCAATTGTTTTCATATTATATCACATTTTATTATGTCTCGGTTTCATTAAATTCATCACATAGTATTTTAATAAATCACTTTTGCGATATTTTCCTAATTTATGAAAACCATTGTATATGTAGTGACCACAGCAAGCTTGAAATTTTTTTTACATTCCTTTAATGATCCTATTATACTTTTGAAATTTTTCTTTTCTTAATCGAATTTAGAAAGTTATCAGCTACTTATATGAACTCTGTTTGTTGTTTTGTTGTTTCTTATTCCACTTGGCTGGCCAAGCCCACGAGCCCATACGTACTCATGATTGAAGGGGAAGGAAGCAGCTTCTGTTGTGATGGAGCACCCGTAGGTAGAAGCCTGACTTTTGCTCTGTGACGCTCTTATAGTCATAGGAGACCGGGACCTACAGCTTAAAGTGGATTCCGAACCACTACAAACATCCATGGCACCGCCGGCATTTGAATCCGAAACCTGTGGCACCGAGTGCCAGAACAGAACTCTAGAACAGTATAATCGAATTTTTTTTTTTCTAATGCAGCTAGCAAACACTTAGACACTTGTCTTTGATGCCTTAAGGCAAGTACTGCACAGACGTTACTGACTTAGCACTACCCAGGAGGCGCGTGTAGCTTGAAGCTAAGCCACGGACGCGGAGCAACATTACCCCCGAAACGCTGTACGATCCTGTTAGACCGGGACCTACGATTTAAAGTGGATTCCGAACCAGTACACACAACCATGGCACCGCCGGGATTCGAACCTGAAATTTGTGGTACCCAGCGCCAGAGCGCTAGCCACTCAGCCATTCAGGCCCACGTATTAACGAAAATAAAAATTAAAAAATAAATAAGAAGAATATGTATTGGTCTTGAGGGTTATGAGTCCGGATGTGTATAGTATGAGGGAATTTTAAAAAAAATTGAATCCTTACAAAAATCTATTTTATGTATATAATAATTTCTGTGTAATTTTTTCAGTAGCATCTAAATTTAATTCGCTCTGTTCTAATATAGAATGTTTCGATGTAAAATTATTTTGTAAATCCCTTACTCTGGTGAAAGTGCGCTTTCTTAACTGCATGTCATAAACGAATTAATCGAATCGTAGCACAGTGTATTGACAGTGATTTGTTGTTGCTCTTTTATTGAGAGGGTGTCAGTAAAACATAATCATGCTTTAGTATTTTTATAATCAATTTTATATAGAAAAATTACGTATACAGTCTAATTATGATGAAACCTGAGCCTGCAGCTGGTCCTGCTCGACCTCAGCAGACAGCAAACGATGATTTTCCTTGGTGGCTAAAATACGGTGTGAGATTTCTTGGAAGTGTTGCTGCTATAGGTATTTATTCATTTGTTTTTTCCTTTTTTTCATCTTAAATTTGTTTTTACTAGTAGAAAAGAAATGTATAATCATGATATTTGGCTACTCCTACTTTGGAAAATAAAATAGTTCTAAGAGCTATTAAAATATTCAAGAATTTATGTAAATGCTTTCAGTGCTTAAACTGCTGTGCTTTAAGATTTTTAGTTCTTTTAATGCCTGTTTGTAGTAATTTAATAGAATGATTGCATATTATCTATGTGAAGTTGACTTCATTTTAGAAATAAAATAACTAAATCTTCATGTCATTGATCTTGATCATTGTCATTGATTGTTTAATTATAATCTTTCAAGTATATTTGATTATAATAATTGAAAATGTACTTTCTAAATTATTTTAATCCTGATCTTCATATGTTTTAAGCTCTTATGATAAGTGTACTTAAAAATGAAAAATTCAAAATATAATTTTAATATTTATAAGACCAAGTTATTTTGCTTTGCAATAGTTAAGTCATTTTCAGCTTGTATTTATTTTTTGTAGATTGGATACTAATTTAGAAAGTTCATTTGAATTTAACAATTTGAACTATTACTTGTATCCTATCAAATTGATTTGGATTATTTAATTTGGATCTAATAAGTAGTCAATGAAATATCAATATTTAATAATGTAGAATTTTTACTTATTGCTCTTTAGTATAAACTAAATAAGCTACTAAATCTATCTAAATGTGATTGGTATTAAACTTTTTTGACTCTTCAGCTTTTTAAATATGAAACATATATTTGA
>BPLQ01013327.1:0-28139 GCA_021605075.1 Caerostris darwini | reverse complement strand
TAAGACTGACCAACTAACACCTAGCATGGCTGGAGAAAAAAAAGGACTTTTTTGAAAATGGTTTTTGAGGGGAAACAGCTCTTTATTTATACTACGTATGAGCCTCATCATCTTCATCTTCAGTCCAACAATAGAAAAATTTCGTCTTAAAGGGAATGAAAAAAACTTTGAATTTCAAAATGCATTATTTATTTATTTTTTTTTATTCTTTTAAATCTAAATTTCAGAACATAATTTCGGTAGGTAATTTTAAAAAATCGATTTCCCCCAGTGGTGAAATCCAAATCTTTTCAGCTAGAGAAAATGGCGGGATTCCTAAAATTGAATAGTAGTTTGATGGATTACCTGAATTACTTATATATTTTTTTCTAATCAAGTCATAAAAATGGTTCCATAACTGTCTGTTATTCAGAAGGAGAGTATCAGTATTATGAAAAAAAGTAGTATATCTTTGTTATATTGTAGTGTTATTTGCTTTTTTTCTTTTGTAAGTCCGACCGAATTGTAAAGGTTAATGGAAATGTGTCGCGTATCCATGAAGGATTTAATTTTCAGTCATATCTTTTACAATTCAGCTTCAAATATGTAATAAAACTCAATTCTTGTAAAACGTTTGAGAGAAACAATGCCGTATTTACACTACTATGCTACATATGACAGACACCATCTTCATTACCAGTCCAACAATGGATAAATATTGCGTCAAGGGGAATGGAAAAACTGTAAATCTCAGAATGCATTTTTTAAAATTCGTCTCATTTAATACTCTTTGAAATATGTTTAGCGGATAGCCTTTAATGTATCTTAGTGTGGGCATTCAATTGAATTCATTTGATTATTGAGAAGACATAGTCACCAAATGATATAAAGTACACAAAGATCAACCATGTACCATCTAGCATAGAAAATGCACACGTTTTTTGAAAGACTAATTCTCAATCGTCTCATTTACAACCAGGTTTTAAATATGAATTAAACTCGCTTCTTGTAAAACGTTTGTGAAAAACATGCGTTACATCCATGCTACATTACTAAATCCATGTTTACACTACTATGCTATATATGAAAGTCATCATCTTCCATAACGAGTCTAACAATAGATAATATCATTTCCAGAGGACATGAAATTAACACATTAATTAGACTTTCATGAATTATTTAAACTTACAAAAATGCGAAAATACTTGAAATTTCAGACAGCATTTTTTTTAAAATTTCTTTCTTTTAATATACAAATTTTGAAATATGTAGCAGATAGCAACAACAGTGTCTTAATATGGGTATTCAAATGAATGTCATTGATCATTGAGAAGGTATACTTAAAAGCCAAGTGATATAAAGTACACAAATATTTACTATGTACTATTTACCAATGAGTATATTGTAGATGGAGAAACAAATATATTCTCGGAAACGTTGAATGGAAATAGTCCCATATATATGCTACAAACGAGACACATCGTCTTCAAAAGGAGTCCAAAAACAGATAAACATAGTTTCAAAGGAAAGGCGAAACTAGAAATTTCAGGCATCATTTTTTTTAAATTCGTATCCTTTATAATTTAATTTTGAAATATGTAGAATATAGGAATAAAATTCTCTTAACTTGGGTATTTCAATTTAATGTAGTTGATCAATCGGAGGGCACATTCACCAAATGATATAAAGTACACAAATATTGACCATGTACCATCTAGAATGGATAGAAAGAAGAATGTATTTGTAAAAATGTTTGATGGAAACAGTCCCATATTTATGTTACATAAGGCAGACATCATCTCACAAGAGATCCAGCAACTGATAAATGATATCAAGGGAAGGGAAAAAATCGAAATTTCAAAATGTACATTTTAATTATTTTTCTTTATAAATCTAACATTCAGAACATATTTTCGAAAGATTATTTTTAAAATAAATTTGCCAAGTTGAAAGATCTAGTCTTTTCAAGTACAACAAGTGGATGGATTAATAAAAGTGAATTTGGACGGGTTATCTGAATTCCATGCATATTTTTTGTTCAATCAGGTTATTAAATGGTTCCATAACAGTCTGTCATTCAGAAGCGAGTATTAGGAAGAAGTTTTTTTTTTGTAGTGCTATTTACTTTTGTTGTATGTCTAATCAAATAGTGAAGGTTACTGCTCTGCCCCATATCTTTGAAAGACTAATTATCAATTATCTGTCAAAGATATGTGTTATTTAAAAATCAGGTTTGAAATGTGTAATACAATTCATTTCTTGTAAAAAGTGTGAGGGAAAAAACAACCCCATATTTACAATACTATGCTACACATGATAGTCATCATCTTCACTACCACTCCTATCCATTTCACTTTCCAGAGAAAAATATGATTTTTTGAAAATGCCTGAGAGAAACAGCCCCTTGTTTTATGCTACATGTGAGAGTCACCATCTTCAAAAAGAGTCTAACAACGAATAAATTTTTCTTTGTTATGGGGAAAGAAAAACTTGAAATTTCAAATGTACTTTTTCAAATTTGGAGATTTGAATGGATTTAGATTAACGATGCGTTTTAAAAAGTTTTGCACAATGCGTTCTATATTGAAGTTGTTACTGTTATCAATAACCAGGATGCAGATTCAAATTTAGTTCCTTTTCTTAATGTATAACGAGTATAACTCTACAATTTTGCGCAAGTATCTTATCCCCTTTTGTGGCTGGTGGTACTATAACAAAAACAATTCAAAAATAAGTTAGAAACGTTAAGTGAAAACTTCAAAAAATATGCATCATTTACGTGCAAATCCTTTGGTTTTCTTCATAAATCATGAAAGTTCAAAAATGACCTTAATAAAAGTTAATAATACGATATAATTTCAATAGAAGTGGATTTGAAAGGAAAATTCAAAATGAATCTCCTCAATCACATCCTGGAGATGAACAATGAAGTCCATCCGAATTTAAATCGCTTAATTCTACAAACATAATAAGGTAAACTCGGCCTCATCACAGTAAAAGCCCATTCATACGACTGGGTGTACACTATTTAATAATCGCGTAATTTGCTTTTAATTTGAAAAAAAACTTAGAATACTTTCGGGTTGTAAACACTCCGGTTTGTTGTCGGCAGCAGCATTTGGCTTTGAAAACCGCCACCAATTCCCGAGCATTAATCAAAGTAATTTAAACAATATATTATCGTCACAGGGTTCCAAAGAATTCTGCCATTAAATTTAAATGAGGCAATCTCGGACCGAAAACGACTTCGTTCCAGACAGGCAAGTCTGCACTCAGTTAATTAATCACAAAATGACTCTTTAATGAACATTTTAATGGAGTGTTTGGAACGAAACACCCTGCCGGAGAGAGTTTTTGTTCCCCTCAAAAACAAGGCATGTAGTGGAGTTGATTAAATAAGCACACCTCCTTTTTGTTTAAAGTGAAAGGACTTGAACTTTCAGAAATTATTTTTAAAAATTGTAATTTATAAAAGTAAAATTTTTAGAACTCCTTTTTTGAGAAGAAGAATATTTGAAGTGCAGGAATTCGAATCTTTTTTGAGGTAGAGTAGGGGATGGAAAGAATAACAAAATGAATGGCAGCTTGATGGATGGCCCGAATTTCACTTTTTTTACTTTTTTTTCCCTACTAGATCGTTAACTGGTTTCCATTACTGAATGTTGTTGTTGTTAGTTGGTTATCCTTGATTTAAATCCTAAACCAAGTCCAGTAGATCATGCAGCATCAATAGATCTGAGATCCTCCTCATTCAATAGTTGCCCACAGAGGCACCCACAATAATCGATGAGATGAGGGGGGAGAGTCAAAGGGTAAATCACAACAACAAACAATGACAAAGGGTAAATGTCTCCATTGAAGGTCAAACTCTTTGTGTGGCCAGTCCTTAGTCTAGCTAAGCCGTTTGTATTGTAAAAGGTGATTGAAATGTGTCAGATACCTTGAAGGATTCAATTTTCTATCGTCTCCTTTTAATATTCAGGTTTGAAATAGATAGTGGTTAATAATAAAAGTAGAATATAATTTCTAATATGTGTGCTAAAATTTAATGACCTTATCAAATTAGAAGTTATGTCTATATGCCAAATGACATAAAGTGCACTAAAACTGGCCAACTATCTCCCAGCATGATTAGAGAATAAAGAAGGACTTCTTGAAAATCGTTTGAATGAAACATCTTCTTATTTGTGCTACAGATGAGTGTTGCCGTCTTATTGTAATGTTCATCTTCGAGTCCAACAATAGATAAACTTCCTCGTTTTATATAGAAAGAAGAAATTTGAAATTTCAAAATGTACTTTTGAATTTTTTTTTCTTTTCTAAAGTTCCGAACATATTTTCGGGAGGTAATTTTAAAAATCAATTTGTCAAGGTGGAGAAGTTCAAGTCTCTTCAAGTAGAGTAAGTTGTTGGATTAATAAAAGTGAATGGCAGTTTGATGGATTACATGAATTTCATATACTATTTTTCTAAGTAAATTTTAATGTCATTATCATTTTTACTTGACTTTGCAATGCATTTTTATTTCCATTATTCATTTGCTTTCATTAATTCAAATGATTTTATTTCGTTAATTGTAAAAATTCAATGCTCACCTTCAAAATATAATTCATTAAACTATATTAATAATAATTTTGCCAAGAGTTTACATCTTGCAGTAATATATTCCGTCTTTCTAAACATTGCAACGAAACACTATGATGCAAAGAAACACTATGATTTTTTCGAAACACAGATCGTTAAAAGAACAATATTTTCTATAATTTGTCCATGTGTCCCATATATTCAAGCAATAAAGCCATCACACAATAAAATTGTTATGCCACTTTATTTTATGTTAAAGCAAACTTCTTATCAATATTAAGTCCCTCATCAATAAAACTGGAAAAATCCATCTGTAACAAACAGATACACATGATCTCAAAAGCATTTCAATTTGCAGGCGCACCAAAAGTGCATCCATTTGGTTTATACTGCCGAGGCATACGCTCTACGCGGAGTATAAAAAACATGCTCTCTGATAATGATGGATGGCGTCGATAAGTAAATGGATCTGCTATTCGAGTACATAAAAGGAAATTATCTATTATTCGGATGTTCTGAAAAGAGAATGATTGCTGATCCCATGTAGGCCACTTTTCTGTTTCTCCATGGGGTGCCTAATGGTAGGGTAATATCTTGATAGGTTGTATATAGTATATCTTTCGGGTTTATTTACAGGATTCTTGTTCCATTTTTCTATTTGAAGATAGAAATATTTAGCTTGATTTCCATAAAATATTCTATGAGGCTTACAATGTATAAATTGAAAACAAAAGGTTAAAAAGTTAAGAACACATAATAATTATTTAAAATGATTTATTCACAAAAAAAGTCAGAAAATGATCAAAAATGTCTGAAGGGGCAGCTTGTTTTTGATGGTGTAGAGGACATTCAATCCTTAACAATAAGTTTGGGTGATGATTGTTCCTTTTTTGACAAGAGAATCCGCATACTCTTTACCCAGGCTCACATAATTGCCAAGGATCCAATACAAAACGATATCCTTGCCCTTTGAGGCAAGGTCTTCAAGAAAAGAGATGGATTTATCGACGGCAGCAGACTGAAGTAACATTAATTTGCCTAAATCTCTGCTTTTTCTTAGCATGAAATATTGACCCCATTTTAAGGAAATTACAATAAAAGCTAACAATACGATATAATTTCAATAGAAGTAGATTTGAAAGAGAAATTTCAAAATAAACTCAATCATCTTTAGAAGGTTCATCTGAATTTTAAGTTGATCAAATAAAGTTCATCTGAATTTTTAAGGCACTTAATCTCTCCAAATATAATGGAGAAATCATCTTTAGTGTGGAATAAATGCAGGTTCATTCATAAAACTGGGCACAATTTAATAATTCCGTAATTTGCTTTTAATTTTAAATGGAAAACTCTTTGAAACTTCGCTCGGGCAATAAAATACTCAGGTCTGTTGTTGGCAGAAGCACTGGCTTCGAAACCGCCATCCAATTCCCGAGTTAATTAATCAAAGTAATTTAAAGTCATTGTTGCCACAGGGTCTGGAGAATTCCGCAATTAAATTTAAACGAGGCAATCACGGACGAAAACGACTCCTCTTCACACTGTACAGTCTGCACACTCAGTTAATTAATCACAAATGACTCTTTAATGAACATTTTAATGGAGTGTTTTGAACGAAACACTTGTCGGAGAGAGTTTTTGTTCCCCTCAAAACAAGTTGAGTTGATTAAAAAAAGTTGAATCAACTCGTGGGGGAGTTGATTAAAACCACTCTCCTGTTTCGTTTAAAGTGGAAGGACTTGAACTTTCAAAGAAGCATTTTTAAAATATTTGTTTGCACTTTATAAAACTAACGTTCAGAACATCTTTTTTGAGAAGAATAATTTAAAAATCGATGATCGAATCTTTTTGAGGTATAGTAGGGGATGGATAGTATAACAATAGTAAATGGCAACTTGATGAATGACCCTGAATTTCACTTTTTAAAAATTTTTCGACTACACCGTTAACTGACTCCATTACTGATTGCTCTTAAAGAGAAAAACTATTTTCTAAAAAGTAGCAATCTTCCTTTTTTTATGTTTGAGTATGAAGCGTTAGTTGTTTTTTTCTTCTGTTTTTATGATTAAATTTTAAAAGTTAATGGAAATTTGACTAATGCCTCTGAAGGTTTAAATTTTCAATCATCTTCTTCAATATTCGGGTTTGAAATATGTAGTAGTTAGTAATGAAAGTGAAAGTGATTTCTAATATGAGTATTCAATTGAATGCTATTGACCACCGAGAAGGAAGGTATACTTATAAGCGATATAAAGTAAGCGAGTTTACTAAGACTGACCAACTAACACCTAGCATGGCTTGAAAAAAAAATTTTTTTTTTGAAAATCATTTGAGGGAAACTGTCAAATTTTTATGTTGTTGTTACTCATGCCCCTGCTGCAGGAAATCCTATACCAGGTCCGAAAGACCCTTCGCAAGCGACTTGTCCTAAGCTAAGGGTAATAGGCAGCTTCACTTCAGCGAGGAACCGCGAGGGCCGAAGACTGACAGAGAGGCTGCAAGGCGCTACTGGCGCAAAATAACAATATCTCATCCCGAGAGATAGAAGTGGAATCTTTTCTCCTAAATCCTTAATTGAATGTTCTTTAAATATACATGTTGTGTGTTAAATTGTGTTTATTTTTTTTAAAACTGTAATTGCAGTGCTTGTCTGCGTCAAAATAAATGTTTTATTGGAATTGGGACTCCATTTGTTCACACCCAATTGAAGCTGCAAAACAAATGACGACTCATCCACTACAGCTTTTAATATTAATACTGAAGAAAAAAATATAAAAAACAGACTTATATTTTGTTTAACTAAATTCTTTAATTTATAAAGAATTTATAAATAACCTGATGAACTGTTTGTGATTTACTTCACAGAAAAGTTATGTATTTGTAAACACACTATCCAATATCAATGCAAACATGAAATATAGATCCATTATTTGCAACAACAACACATAAAAAACATTTGATCTCCTTGAATATTAGAGCCCCATAATTCCTCGTTACAAGGCAGTTGCAATAGAAGCGAGAAGCATCTGTTTATGGGGACATTCTACTGATGCCCGCCATGCGCGAATGGGATGTTGTCTCATAAAGTCGGCCACCATTGAACAAGCAGATGAGTCAATAGCGAATAAATAAAGAAGCGACGTTTGCTCATATGAATTCTGACAAAGAATAAAAACTGTACTTTTCTTGCTTCTTTCTCAAACATCTAACCAGGGTGTGGTATTAGGTGTGTCCACACATGAACAGTAGATGTAAAGCTTTTATTCGAATAATAGAATTGTTTTTTGAGAATTTTTTCTATTAATGTAGTATTCATTGTGGATTTATATTAGTAATATATTTTTATTGAATAATTAATCTCGATAAATAATGAATAATGTCTGCAAATTATCAATTCTAAAGAAGAAATTTATTGTTTTTCGGCCTCTTTTGGAATGAGCATTATGCTTAGCCGACATCTATTTACTTAAATTACAGTATTACATTACACTATTTCAGAAGATTATTTCTTAATCTAAACAAATAACGCTCTACAACGAAAAAATCCCGATGCATTAAAGTGATACTCGTTCTACGAAATATATCAATATATAATCGCGTGTGGAACTAGCAGCTTATGAAATAAATTAATATTTCGCGCAATGAATGCAGCTATTTCGTAACACATATCGTTAACAGAACAATACTTTCTATAATTTGTCAATACGTCACATCAATCCAAGCCTGTACACAATAAAATGTTATGCCCTCTTTGTATAAAGCGAACATCTTATCCTTATTAAGTCACTTACAAATAAATCAGAACAAAATCCACATGTAACAAACTGTCTTTTACGTATGGCCTCAAAAAAACAAAAAATATTTCATTTAGAAAGGAACCAAAAGTAACCCATTTGGTTTATACTGCCGGAGGCCTACGCTTACGTCTATGAGTATAAAAACATGCTTTATAATGATGGATGGCGTCGATAAGTAAAATGGATCTACTATTCGAGTGAATAAAAGGAAGTGATTCTATTCTTTTGATGTTCTGAAAGAGAATGATTGCTGATCCCATGTACGTCTCTTTTCTGTTTCTCCATGAGTTGCTTAATGGTAGGGTAATATCTTGCTATATTGTGTATATATTTTTAGGTTTTTGGCAGGATTCTTGTTCCAGATTTTCATTTGGAAGATCAAAATATTCATCTCATTTTCCAACAATACTCTACAGATAAGTTAAACATTTAAAAACATAGTAATTATTTAAAAATGATGTATTCACAAAAAAGGGTCAGAAAAGGACCAGAAATGTCGAAAATGTAGTTAGTTTTTGATGGTGTAGAAGACATCAAAATCTTTCAGAAAGCTCTGCTGATGAGTTTTTCTTTATGGCAAGAGAATCCGCCTTCTCATTACCCAGTATCCCACAATGGTTTGGGATCCACTTCAGAACGATATCCTTGCCCTTTGAGACAAGGTCTTCAAGACAGGAGATGCATTTTTCGATGGAAGTAGGACTGGATATAACATCTATTTACCTTAAATCTCTGCTTTTAAATAGCAAAAAAATATTGATGTGATTTCAAGAAATTACAATAAAATCTCCCCAATATGATATAATTTCAATAAATGCGGATTTGAACGGGAAATATTCTTGTTCTAATGCCGCTGGCAATACAGAGACAGTTAATATTTATTTCCAAAAGCAAGGGCTGCACCGCTGTTACTCATTGAGCATTACCCAGGCGGCACGCGTAGCTTGAGGATATGGAAGCGAGACCCCCCAACGCTCTACGATTCTATTAGACCGGGACCTAAAATCGCATAAAAAAGCTAAACTATTTGTAGTCTACTTACTTTTTTAAAGTGGATTCGAAACCACTACGAATATCCATGCCACAGCTTGGACTCGCCCACGAAACCTGTGGCCAATGCGCTAGCAACTCAGCACCCCCTTTTAATGTGAATTTTCAAGATAAATTCTCCTTCAATCCTCTTCAATAATAAAGTTCATCTGAATTTTAAATCCCTTAATTTCTTCAAATATATCAGGGAATTTGTCTCAAAATGGAATAAAAGCAGGATCATTCATAAAACTGAGCCCAATGTAATAATTCAGTAATTTGCTTTTAATTTGAAAAAAAAAAAACTCTTTAAAACTTCGCTCAGGCAGTAAAATACTCCGGTTTGTTGTCGGCAGCTGCACTGGCTTCGAAACAGCCCTCCAATTCCCGAGTTAATTAATCAAAGTAATTTCAACGCCATTGTCGTCGTAAGGTCTCGCGAATTTCGCAATTAAATTTAAATGAGGCAATCTCGAACGAAAACGATTTCGCTGCAGACTGGCAGTCTGCACACTCAGTTAATTAATCACAAATGACTCTTTAATGAATATTTTAATGGAGTGTTTTGAACCAAACACTCGTCGGAGAGAGTTTTTGTTCCGCCTCAAAACAAGGTATCCAGTGGAGTTGGTTAAATAACCACTCCTGTTTCGATTTAAAAAGAAAGGACTTGCCCTTTTATCATTTAAAAAAAATTTACTTTTATGAAACTAACCTTTATAATTTCTTTTTTTAAGAAGAATATTTTAAAATCGATTCGCCAAATTCAGGAATTCGAGTCTTTTGAGGTAGAATAGGGGATGCAATAGAATAACAACAGTAAATGGCAGCTTGATGGATGGCCCAAATTTCACTTTTTCTGTTTTTTTTGTACTAGACCGTTAACTGGTTCCTTTACTGAATGATCTTTAAAGAGAATATGCGTGAACATTTTTTAAAAAAAAAGTAGTAATCTTACCTTTTTACGTTTGAGAACGAAGTGTTATTTTTTGTATTTCTCATTAAACTGTAAAAGATAATGGAAATATGCCAAATGGCCTTTGAAGGGATTTAATTTTCAATCTTCACCTTTGATATTCAGGTTTGGAAATAGGTAGTGGTTAATAATGAAAGTAGAACTGATTTCTTAATATTTACATTCAATTTAATGCCATTGACAATTGAGAAGGTAAACTTGTACATCAAATACCACCTATCCTGGTTAGAGGGGAAAATGACTTTTTGGGAATCGTTTGAGGGAAACAACAACCTTTTATGTTATTGTTACTAATCCCCTCTGGTGCAGGAAAGCCTACAAATAGGTGCGAAAGACCCCTTCTCAGGTGACTGGTCCATGGCAAAGTGTAATAGGCAGCTTCACTTTAGCGAGGAGTGAACATGTTTTTTTTTTACAGCGAATAAGTTAATGACTTATATAAATAAAATTCTTTGCACGCACTTGAATGACGAAGTAGTCAGTTATCTATGTTATGTCTAAATAAAATAAGCATCGAATTCGAAGTTTTTATGATTTAATCAATCATTAATATCAATATTTAAGGATACATTTTAAAAATCAGACTTGTATTTTTTATTTTAACTAAACCCGTTAATTATAAAAATTCGTAGAATAATTTATTCGTATATATAACCTGATACACTGTTTGCGATACAAAGGATGATTATAATTAAAGTCATACTTTCAAATACAGTCAAAAAGAAACACTCTAAGTAATGAGTTCAAACTGAAGATACTTGAAGAAGCTGGTGGGTGAGCCATCCAATATAATTCCACTGATTTTTCCCATCCGATTTTGGTATGACTTTGCCGTGGTGGATGGCTTCCACTCACAGTGTCACGACTGTTGAATGACTTGGAAGTCATTTTTTTCACCAAAAAACTTAAACGATCGAGCACATTGAATACTACAGCTGGTTGAATGTGCAGATCATGCCCAATACGTCGTCATTTCGATTCAAACTATCACTGGGCAGCCGAATTCACTTTCTTTAGTCCGCTTACAGCGCCATCTATTAATATAATGAACTCAATGCGACAAGTAGTCCTTTTGCAGCATTTTGTAAGGGGTACTTTTAATTTTAATCACCCTGCATTTCTTAATAGAAAAGCTATGTATTTATTAGGGCACTGTGCAATATCAATGCAAGCATGAAAAATAAATTTTATTATTTGCAACAACAACAAATAAAAAACATATCTTGCCTTTCAATATTATTCCTCACACAACTCCTCGTTACGAGGTGATTGCGACAGAAGCAAGAAGCCTCTGTTTAATGTCAGACATTCTACTGATGCCCGCCATGCGTGAATGGAATGTTCCTCTCATAAAGTTGTCCACACCACGAGCAGATGAATCAATCGCGTATAAATAAAGATGCAATAACTGCTCATATGAATTCTGACCAAGATAAAAAACCAGTACTCTTTCTTGCTTCTTTTTGCAGCATCGAAACAGGGTTGCACAAAAATGACCGTAGTGCACCAAACCTAGTATTACCAGTACGTGTTTTCTTTATGTTTAAGAAAAACAGTCAATGCCACTTTTTAAAATATAGTTCATTAAAATATAGTAATATTAATTTTCCCAAAATTTATATCTGGCAGATATTTAGTGTTATTCAAAATGTTGCAACTAAAAACTTTGAAGCATTATATAGTGGTGCTCTTCCTAAGAAATACATCAATATATCACCACGTGTATTGTCAGCCATGAATATCTAATTACTTCATAACAGATATTGTTAAGAGAACAATACTTTCCATAATTTATCCATGTATGGCTTAAATTCAAGAGTTTACACAGTAAAAAGTTGTACCACTTTAATATATGTTAAAGGAAACTTTTTATCTATATTAAGTCAGTCATAAATAAGACAGAAAAAATCCATCTCTAACAAACGAACCTTTTACGCCTGGCCTCAAAAGACGCGTTTCAATGTGCAGACAAACCAAACGCGCAACCATTTGATTTACACTGCCGAGGCCTAAGCCCTACGCGAAATAAAAAAAAAAACATGCTCTCTGATAATGATGGATGGCGTCGATAAGTAAAGGGATCCGCTATTCGAGACAATAAAAGAGAAGGATATATTCTTTGGATGCCCTGAAAGGAGAATGTTTGTTGATTCCATGCATGTCTCTTTTCTGTTTCTCCATGGGATGCCTAATGGTAGGGTAATATCTTGATAGGTTGTATACAGTATATTTTTCGGGTTTATTTACAGGATACTTGCTCCATTTTTCTATTTGAAGATCGAAATATTTGGCTCGATCTCCACAAAATGTTCTACGAGGCTTACAATGTGTAAATTGAAAACAAAAGGTTAAAAAGTTTAGAACACATAATAATTATTTAAAATGATTTAATCACAAAAAAAGTCAGAAACTGAGCAGAAATGTCAGAAGTGGCAGCTTGGTTTTGATGTTGTAAAAGACATTAAATCCTTAACAAGAAGTTTGGGTGATGGTTGTTGCTTTTTTGACAAAAGAATCCGCCTTTTTTTTACCCAGGATCACATAATTGCCAAGGATCCAATACAAAACGATACCCTTGCCCTTTCAGGCAAGGTCTTCAAGAAAAGAGATGCATTTATCGATGGCAGCAGACTGAAGTAACATTAATTGCCTAAATCTCTGCTTTTTCCAAGCATAAAATATTTACCCCATTTTAATGAAATTACAATAAAAGCTAACAATACGATATAATTTAAATAGAAGTAGATTTCAAAGGGAAATTTCAAAATAAACTCAACTTCAATCATCTTTAGAAGAGTGAATAATAAAGTTCACCTGAATTTTAAATCACTTAATCTCCCCAAATATAATGGGGAATTCTTCTTTAGTGTGGAATAAATGCAGGATCATTCATAAAACTGGGCACAATTTAATAATTCTGTAATTTCCTTTTAATTTTAAGAGAAACACTCTTGAAAACTTCGCTCGGGCAGTAAAATACTTCGGTTTGTTGTCGGCAGCAGCACTGGCTTCGAAACCGCCATCCAATTCCCGAGTTAATTAATCAAAGTAATTTAAAAGCCATTGTCGACATAATGTCTGGAGAATTCTGCAATTAAATTTAAATGTGTGGCCGAGGCAATCTCGGCCGAAAACGACTTTATTCCAGACAGGCATGTCTGCACACTCAGTTAATTAATCACAAATGACTTTTTAATGAACATTTTAATGGAGTGTTTTGAACGAAACCCTCGTAGGAGAGAGTTTTTATTCCACTCAAAACAAGGAATCCAGTGGAGTTTATTCAATAACCACTCCTGTTTCGTTTAAACGAAATGACTTGAACTTTTAGAAAGTTTTTCAAAAAGAAATATATTTTTGTGTATTATAAAAATTCTTTCTTGAGATGAATATTTTAAAAATCGATTTGCCAAATGCAGAAATTCGAGTCGTTTTGTGGCAGAGTAGGGGATGGATAGAACAACACAGGTGAATGGTAGCTTGATGGATGGCCCGAATTTCACTTCTTTTTTTTTTATTAGACCGTTAACTAGTTCCATTACTGAATATTCTTAAAATGAATGTGTGTGAGCATTTTTAAAATTGTAGTAATCTCACATTTATTATGTTTGAGTATGAGGGGTTATTTTTTTTATCTGTATTTCTCATTAAATTGTGAAATGTAATCGAAATGCGTTAGATGTCGTTGAAGGATTAAAATTTCAATCATCTCCTTTAAATTCTTGATCGTAATATGTAATGGTTAATAATAAAAGTAGAATTCTTGTTTTTTAATATGGGTGTTAAATTTAGTGTCATTGGCAAGGTATACTTAATATAAAGTGTTTTAAAACTAACCAACTAACACCTTATGCATGGCTTAAGAAAAAAAAATGACTGTTTGAAATTTGTTTGTGGGAAACATCCCTGTATTTATATGTATAACCTGTTGTACAAATGCATTTTCAAGTTTTATTTTTCTATGAAGACAGAGAAAGAAAATGCCTTCGACCAATTCTTACTCAAATGCATCAGTTTTGAAAATTTACTACCGAGCATAATCTGAGAAAAATTTTGGTTATGTGCATCAGAAGTTTGCAATAAAATAAAAACATTTTGCCAAAAATGCACAATCATTTTTAATTAGTATTATCAGAAGGAGGCAGAACATAGAAATTCTACATGTTAAAAAAAAAAATTGTTACAACACAGCTGCTATCGACATCCGCGGACAAGCACAGGCTGATTCTATAAAATCCAAAAAAATCTTGTATTAATTTTCTCACAACTGATTTTAAAAGTTAAATTTTAATATTACCAAATTTTATAGTGTACAACATACCAGTAGCAACAGATGTTTTCTGGATTATAATGTGATACTTACAGGAGAGTTTCACTTTTTTTTTCGAAATAGATAAAGTTGATTATTAAAATTAATTTACCAAAATTTCACTTCGGGTATAGAAGAATATTCGTGAAAAAATGAACAATCTTCTTTGAACGACAGTTCTTTGAAGTAAAAAAAATGATATAAATATGATTTTTAGTTTATTTCCAATTAAAATATCCGAAATATTCTATAGATAATACAGAGCAGTTAATTCTTTTAATGTATGATAATTTTTTTCAATTTAAAAACATTTGTACTTGCAGGAAATTTGTCAGATTTTTTCAAAGTTTATTTTTTTTGTGCGTCAACAGGGCCTCTTGAATGAGGTAATGGCCACTTAGTTAGTTTCTTGAAAAAATAATCATAATATAAAACATAAATATTATTGTTGTTAACACTTTAATAATTAATGAGTTTTACAACAGTGATTGGATTGCCAGTCTTACGTTAATGGATTAACTAATGTCATTTGTTTCTATGTTGTTCTTTGTACTTATTTACCTTTTTATGATATTTATTGTCCTGTAAACTTACCATGAGATGTGTGTCTGTGTGTTATTAATTAATAAATAAAAAATTATATTAAAAATATTTCATTAATTAATAAAATAGTATTTTGTACGTTACTTGAATTCAAGCCGAAATTCAAAATCGAGTCCTAGTGGACAAAAGTGTGGAATCCTACCATGTAAATTCGAAACCTCCTTACAAAACATAATGACCTATCCCAAAATTCCACAACAACATATACATGAACATCTTATCAAACAATTACCACCTTGCATCACTGCTGAACGACCTATTTAACACAACATCTCATTCATTCCACCGAATCAAACACTCCATTCCCACCAACGACCTGCATCATCCCAACAGCATTGTGCGATTCAAAGCAACTCGTTCATCGCAACGACCGAACACCATATGCACGGGGAGATATCGAATCGAATCAGCCGTTCAATTAAAACAGCCATGATGTCAGCGCTCATCCACAATGCCTATTTATGATTCGAAAGAGACTCATTAAAAGGCTGGGAGGGATGTCGTGAAATTTTAATGGGCTTCTATAAACAGAAGGCATAATAGGTTACCATGGGTGCAACGGGATCTTTCGAACGTTAGACGAATGAATGGAATGGGTACGGATGATGATCATTTATTAAAGAAGATGATTTAAGAGTTACTCAGTTTTTTAAATGGAAGAATTGCGTTTTGAAATGATTGAGCTTTTCTAATGGTGAAACATTATGTTTATTTAGTTTATAATGGTAAATAAAGGTATATTGTGAACTGGCGTCCCATTATGTTGTAAGATTATATGTTATACTAGCTAAATGGAAATCATAATTTGCTTCATGTTATAGTTTTTGTTATTTCGTGGAACCCCATTGATATGTTATTTAATTATCGTTGAAATTTAAAGTTACTATTCTTCCTGTTTTTGTATGGAAGCGTTACTGGATTGACAGATTTAAGTGGATGGATTAGCGGATGTCATTTGTTTCTATCTTGTTCTTTGTGTGTACTTTTTTATGATATCTGTTGTCTTGTAAACCGGCCGTTGGAAATAAAATAAATAACGTGTATATTGTAAATAATGTGGATAAAAGGTCATGCAAATCCGACAGCCTATCAATATTATATATATATATATATATATATATATATATATATATATATATATATATATATATATATATATATATATATATATATATATATATATACATATATATATACATATATGTATAAATATATATATACATATATATGTTATTAATAATTAAATATATATTTATTCAAAATATTCTTGAATAGGACACAAAATAATGGTATTTTTACAAAATTTGGATTCAAGTCCAATTTTAAAATCTAGTCTAATGGACAAAAGCTTGGAATATTACCTCATTTACATTCAAAACACTTTTTACAAAACAAAGTGACCTGTCTGAGAAATCCCCACAACATACAGATATCTTATCAAACACATTAACACCTTTCATCATTACTGAGCGACCCGACCATTTAACGCATTCATTGCCCCGAATCAAACACTCCATTCCTATGAACGACCTGCATCATAGGCAACACCATTGAGTGATTCAACGCAACTCGTTCATCGCTACATTCGAGCCCAGATGCACAGGAAGTTATCGAGTCGAAACAGCCGTTCAATTAAAACAGCCATGATGTCAGAGTTCGTTCACAATGCCCAATAATGAGTGGACGTAGCTCCAAAGAGACTCATCAAAAGGCTGGGCAGGAGGTCATGAAATTTTAATGGGTCTCCATAAACAGAAGGCATAATGGGTACCATTGGATGGCAACGGTGTCTTTCGAACGTGAGATGAACGAATGGAATGGGTATGAATGACGATCGTTTATTCTTAAAGATGATTTGTGAGTCGTGCCATTCGGATTTTTAAATGAAAGAAGTTTGTTTTGAAATGGTTGAGCTTTCCTAATGCTGAAACATTTCCTTTATTGAGTTTTTTATAGTAAATGAATGAATGGTTTGCATTGGCACCTCATTATGCTGTACCTAAATGGAAATCATAATTGGCTCCATGTTATCTATCTCTCTCTCTCTACATATATATATATCGTTGATAACAACAAATTAAAGCTTAAATCGGGTTAAGTTTATATGTTATTAATTATTGTTGTGTTTAGTTTCTTTAGTTTGTTTAATTTGTTGGTTTATCGGTTTCATTTTGTAAGAGACTTTTATTATGATGATTATTCAGAATAATTACTGCTGACGATTGAGTTATATTTTTGAAAGCACGTTTGTTCATATTAAATAGTGCGGATGAGTATGAATAAATTAGAATCAGGAATCAGAGATTTGTGAAGAATAACTCCAAAAAACAGGTTGATGATCAGTAATCCCAAGAATTGAATTAAATAATAATTAAATTTAGAGAAGAAAAGAAACATAGAGATTAATAACTTACCATAGTTGCAATTGAATAAATACATATGTATTAAAAAACAGATCAAAAGTGAAATTTTTTTTTGTCTCACTTGTTAGACAACAACAACTAGACCAAAGACTCGTTTCGTCTCATGGAAGGTGGGAAAGGTGGCAGCTTCTGTTGTGATGGGGCACCCGTAGGTAGAAGTCTCAATTGGTAGCGTGTGACTGAAGAAAGGGACCCTGCTTTCAGGGAGGGCGTTTAGGGGGAACAAACCCATATTTGTGTGTCGTATGAAAGAAGACCCTGGAAACTCGCACCAGTTAGACCGACTCACGAGGCAAGATGCCGAACGTCCCAAATGTCATCGATTCACATCGTTTTCTGAAACAGTGTCTAAAAAAAAGTCGTTAGCTGATTAAACATCAGTCCTCATGCTAATCTGTGACGCGCTTTGCCACTGAGGCACGAGGAATACGGAATAGACGTTTTCTAAGGGATTGAGTGTTAGCTTAGAAGAAGGTCTGAGTGGATTTCGTGATTAACGAAGCATCTTGAAAATGTCTTGAGTAATTTTGTGATGTGTGATGCTACGCCTTCTATATTGAAGTCGTTACTGTTCTCGATAACCACGATGCTTGGTTAAAAATGGTTTAATTTCTTTACGTATAACCAGTATAAATTTCAAAGTTTCACAATCATTCGATTAACTATGGTTATAATAATTTAACAAAATAATTCACGATATATTTAAATGTGTAAGAGGAATCTTGAATGAAATAAACATAATTTTCCAAAGTACCTGCTTTTTCCTAGCATAAAATACTGATGAGATTTCCGGACATTCTAATAAAAGCACACAGTACGATATAATTTCAATAGCAGTGGATTTGAAAGGGAATTTTCAGTTGAATCACCTTCAACAGAATGAATAATAAAGTTCATTTGTATTTAAAAACATTTAATTCCTCGAAATACAATGGGAAAGTTGGGCGGTAACGAAGCAGTTTTGAATAAAAGCGGGATCGTTCATAAGACTGAGCACTATTTAATAATCACGTAATTTGTTTTTAATTCGAAAAGGAAAACTCTTTAAAACTTCGCTCGGGCAGTAAAATACTCCGGGTTGCTGTCGGCAGCAGCACTGGCTTTGAAACCGCCATCTAATTCCCGAGTCAATTAATCAAAGTAATTTAAACGCCATTGTCGACACAGGGTCTGGAAAATTCCGCAATTAAATTTAAATGGCTGGCCAGGACTATCTCGAACGAAAACGACTTCGCTGCAGACTGGACAGTCTGCACACTCGGTTAATTAATCACAAATTACTGCTTAATGAACATTTTAATGGATTGTTTTGAACGAAACACTCGTCGGAGAGAGTTTTTATTCCCCCTCAAAACAAGGAATCAAATGGAGTTGATTAAATAACCACTCCTGTTTCGTTTAAAGCGAAAGGACTTGAACTTTCAGAAAACATTTTTTAACAAAAATTATTTTTTGTACTTCATGATACTAACGTTTAGAACTTCTTTTTTGTGAAGAATATTTTAAAAATCGATTTGCCAAATGCAGGATTTCGAGTCTTTTTGAGGTAGAGTAGGGGATGGATAGAATAACAAAAGTGAATGGCAACTCGATGGATTGGCCGAATTTCACTTTTTACTTTTTTCTGACTACACCGTTAATTGGTTCCATTACTGAATGTACTTAAAGAGAATATGTGCGAGCAGTTTCAAAAAGTAGTAATCTTTCCTTTTTTTATGTTTGAGAAAGAAGTGTTATTTGTTTTTTATCTGTATTTATTTCTCCTTAAACTGTAAAAAATAATTGAAATGTGTGGCCAAATTCAATGGCCTTTCTGCCAAAGGCCATTGAATTTGGTCAGTTTTGCAAGAAATGAGTTTTATTGCGTATTTCAAATCTGAGTTGTAAAAGAATGTTTGAAAATTAAGCTCTTCAAAGGTATGAGTCAGATTTAACTTGATCAGATATACAATAAAAGCAAATTTTCACTACAAAAAAATCACAGATGTACTACTTTTTTCTGCTACTCACTTATATTCTCTTTCTGAATAATAGACAGTTATGGAAACATATAATAACCTAATTAGAAAAAAAAATATTGAATTCGGGTAAACAATCAAAGTGTCATTCACTTTTTTAATCCAACCACTTTTCATGTTTAAAAAGTTTTGAACTTCTCCAATTGGCAAATCTATTTTTAAAATAATCTTTCGGAGATTTGTTCTGAACATTAGAATTAATAAAGACAAAAGATTTTAAAAATAAATTTTGAAATTTCAAGTATTTTCCTTCACCTTGACACGATGTTTATCTGTTGCTAGATTACATGCGAAGATGATGTCTCTCATATGCAACATAAATATGGGACTGTATCCTTCAAACGTTCTTAAAAAAGGTTTTTTTTTACTTTAAATGCATTTTTTTTACTTTAAATGCATGGGGGACCTGATGGCCGAATGGCAAGCGCTCTGGTGTTCGGTACCACAGGTATCGGGTTCAAATCCCGACTTTGCCCATGGGTGTTGTAGTGGTTCGGAATCCACTTTAAGCCGTAGGTCCCGGTCCTAATAGGATCGTAGAGCGCTGCGGGGGCATTGTTACTCCGCGTCCGTTGCTCACCATTAAGTTACACGCGCCCCCTGGGTAATGCAAAGTGAGTAACAACGATGCAGACATTATAGCGAATGATCACGGTCTATTTGCCAGCTGCATTAGAAGCAGGACTTTAGATGCATTTTCAATGTCTGTTGTTGTGTACTTTGGATCACATATCATGTACTTATTCCAGTGTATACCATTTGGTGTCTATGCCTTCTGTGTGATCAATGGCATTAAATTAAATATCCATATTAAAACACTTCTATTGCTCTCCGCTACATACTTCAAAATGAATATTGAAGCAGATGAATTTTAAAAAATACATTTTAAATTTCAAGTATTTTCATTCCCCTTAATACGATATTTATCTGTTGTTGGACTCGTTATGAGATGATGACTCTCATATGTAGCATATATACGGAGCTGATTCCATCAAACATATATCAAACTTGAATTGTAATTGAATAACCACTCCTGTTTCATTTAAAGCGAAAGGACTTGAACTTTCAGAGAGCATTTTTTTTTAAATTCTTTTTGTAACTTATAAAAATAACAGTCATAACTTCTTTTTTAGAGAAGAATATTTTAAACTTCGATTTGCCAAATGCAGGAATTCGAGTCATTTTGAGGTAGAGTAGGGGATGGATAGAATAACAAAAGTGAATGGCAGCTAGATGGATGACCCGAATTTCGCTTTTTATTCTTCCTTTTTTTTTTTCACTTGACCGTTAACTGGTTCCATTACTGAATTTTTTTTAAAGAGAATATGTGTGAGCATTTTCAAAAAAGTAATAATCTTGACTTTTTTATATTTGAGATTCTTAATAATAATTAATATTTCTTTTTTTTATCTGTATTTCTGATTAAATTGTGAAATTTAATGGAAATATTTCAGAGGTTATTGAAGATTAAATTTTCAATCATTTTCTTCGGTATTCAGGTTTGAAATATGTAATCGTTAGTAATAAAAGAAGAATTAATTTCTTATCATTGGCAATTGAGAAGGTATAGTTATACGCCAAGTGATATAAGTGCACTAAATCTGATTAACTAACTCCTAACACGGCTAGAGAAAAAAAACTCCAAACTCCAAAAAAACTCCAACAAAGGAATATCCATTTATGTTTCCTTTAGTTGCTTTGTATTGATCAAATTTCAGTGTAAAGAAGTGTATAAATTATTTAATAGAAACCTATTGATGAATAACGTTTCAATAAAAATAGTAAATGTTTATCATGAAAAAAGTATTGAACGTTTCTCCTTTATTTTATTGAAAAAATTACTGGATTCCATTAGAATGGCACGGGATGGATAATTAAGCACAGGAGAGCCGGGATGCCTGTCAGACATAATTATTTAAAAATCCTAATTAGATTTAAGGATCCTGGAAATCTGCTGGAATTTAGACACGTGATAGAATAAACTAGTCTATTGAATGGGAACAATTTCGTAAATGGGTGGTATATAAAGATTCCCAGAAACTGAGAATTAGAACCTCTGCAGAACTTTGAAAGAACTGTAATAGAATTCATGTAAAGAAGTTCCTGTACATATGTATAGTTTTTTGATAGTTGTAACAATGTTGTGTTTTATATTATGAATATCCTTTCTGTCTCCTGTGTGATAACCACGAAGAAATGACCATGTCTCACCTTGCTACCTGTTCTGCACTGCCTCCTGTTTCTTCATGGAAGCGTTACTGGATAGCCAGACTTAAGTGGATGGATTAACTGGTGTCCATTTGTTTCTATCTTGTTCTTTGTATTTGTTTAATTTTTATGACATTAGTTGTCCTTTAAACTCGTCATGGGAAGAAAAAAAAGTACTGTAACTATACAATTTAGCAATGTAACATTATGTCTAAGCATTGAAAATTAATAACATTAATAACATTTAAATTAGTAATATAGTATTTTAAGCAAATTTTATAAGTTCATATTGGAGCATTTCAAGTTAAAGGTGTAAAGTGGTAAAGAAATATAAGAGGATTCCTTATAAGAGGAAATCACAATGTAAACTGGTCAATAAATTAGACAACATTTAATTTGTAATTTGTTTTTCTGGGTTATTTTTTATCGAATGTAATATTTTGTATGTGTTTTTTTAGGATATCTAGTGCCCCGTGAATTTACCATTGAAAATAAAAATAAATATTGTTAATATTTCAAATAATGTGCATAAAAAGTGATGTAAGCCAACAGCCTCTAAATATTATATATATATATATATATATATACATGTGTTTTCGTGTTATGAATAAATAAATAAAAGTTTCTTCTAAATATACTGAAATAAGACACAAAATAGTAATTTTTACATAATTTGGATTGAAGGCCAGTTTAAAATCAAGTAGTTAAGCACAAAAGTTTGGAATTTTATCCCATCTACATACAAACCGCACTGAATGAAACAGAATTACCAATCTAAGAATTCCCCAGCAATATATACATGATCATCATACCGAACCATTATCACCTTTCATCATTACTGAACGACCAGACCATTTAAAACAGTATCGCATTCATTCCACCAAATAAAACACTCCATTCCATCATCGCACAACAGTTTGATTCATCGAGCGATTCAGTGCAACTCGTTCATCGCAACGACCGAAGACCAGTTGCACGGGAAGATATCGAGTCGAAACAGCCGTTCAATTCAAACAGCCATGATGTCGGCGCTCGTTCACAATGCCCGTTCAGGATTGGACGCCGCTCGAAACATACCCATTAGAAGGCTGGGAGGAGGGTCATGAAATTTTAACGGGCATCCATAAACAGAAGGCATAATGGGTTACCATAGGTGGCAACTGGGGCCTTCGAACATGAGGCGAACGAATGGAATGGGTATGGATGACGACCGTTTATTCGAAAAGATGATTTATGACATGTGTTACTAGATTTTTGAAAGGGAAGAAGTGTGTTTTGAAATGGTTGAGATTTCGTAATGCTGAAACATTTCGATTATTTAGTTTATTATAGTAAATGTATAGATAGTTTGCATTGACAGCTCATTAGGTTCTACTGTTATATACTGTACCAGATAAAGAGAGATCATAATTTACTTCATGCTATATTTTTCCCGATGGCCGAGTGGCTAGAGCTCTGGTGCTCGGTGTCACAGCTTTCGGATTTGTGTCCCGGCTGTGTCGTGATTGCTTGTAGTGGTTCGGAATCCACTTTAAATCGTAGGCTCCGGTATAATAACATCTTAGAGATTTGAGGGGGGTAGTGTTTATTGCACCAGTGGTATATATTTAAGCTACAGAGCCTCCAGGTAGTGCTCAATAAATAACAGCGGTGCAGCCCTTGCTTACGGCATAAAAATAACTGTATCTGTGTTGTCAGCTGCATTATGAAGAAAAAAAAACATTTTCCTTTTTATTTCATGAAAACCATTGATATGTTATTTGACTATCGTTCAAATGATAAATTTTGACGATTGAGCTTTATTGTTGAAAGTACTTTTAAGCAATGATTGAAGAGTGTGGATGAGTATGAATGGATTAGAATCAGGAATTAGAGAATGGTGAACAATAGTGATCAGTTATGGTTATAATGAGGATCAATGAACCAAGAGGGAATTAATTGCTTAAAATAATGCAATAATCAGGAGAAGGAAAAAAGATACTGATTAATTGGTTACCATAGTTGAGGTTGAATTGATACATATGTGTTAAAAATAGACCACAGTTGACTTGTCGTTATTTCTTATCCCAGTTGGTAGACTGCAAAATCTATACCAAGAACAAGAACCCGTCTAGTCACATGAAAAAAGATACAGCTTCTCTTGTGATCAAGCACCAGTACGTAGAAATCTGACTCGCATCTGTGATGTAGAAGAAGGAGGGCAGTGCCTTGAGCGAGGACTATTAGGGAGTATTCCGTATGAGGAATTGCGAATCGTATGTGACAAACCCGGAACACTCCCACCAAGTCCAACTAAAGGAGGCAAGAAGCTGAACACCACAAATGCCATTGAGACACCTCGTGTTTTTAAACTGTGTCTACAACAGAGCCACAGCAGATTGAACTTCCGCAGCTCATACAAATATATATATATATATATATATATGTGTGTGAGTGTGTTACTAATAAATAAAAATAAATGTATTCCAAATATACTTGAATCAGGCACAAAATATTATTTTTTTAAAAAACGTGGTATTAAGCCCAATTTTTAAATAAATTTAATTTTTAATTTAATTTAATTTAATTTTATTTTAATTTTTAATCCCAATTTTTATGAGTCATAATTTACAAGAGTATGGAATGCTACCACATGAAGATTAGAAACACTCCTTTCAAAGCAGAATAACCTACCTCAGAGGACATTTTATTATTACATAAAGAGAGACATTTTATCAAACAATTACCACCTTTCATCTCTACTGAACGACCAGACCATTCAACGCAGCATCGCATTCATTCCACCGAATCAAACACTCCCTTCCGACCCATTACCTGCATCATAGGCAACAGCATCGAGTGATTCAATGCAACTCGTTCATGGCATCAACCGAGTCCAGATGCACAAGAAGATATCGAGTCGAAACAGCCGTTCAATTAAAACAGCCATGATGTCAGCACTCGTGATGCCGTGTGATGATTGGACGCCGCTCGAAAGAGACCCATTTAAAGGCTGGGTGGGGGGAATGAAATTTTAACGGGCCTCCATAAACAGAAGGCATAATAGGTACTATGGGTGGCAACGGGACCGAATGGAATGGCTTTTGATGACGATCGTTTATTCGATAAGATGATTTATGAGTCGTGTCACTCGGCTTTTTAAATGGAATGAGTGTATATTTTGACATTGTTGAGCTTTTCTAACTCTGAAACATTTTGTTTATTTAGTTTGTTATAGTGAATGAATGAATATTTCGGGCCAAATTGGGTCGACTAAATTCTATGAACTATCCTACTTTGTAGACAGCCATAACTGGAAACAGTCCAATAACTCATGTGGTCGCATGGAAGGAGAGAAGGTAGCTTCTGTTGTTACAAATCACCCGTAGGTAGAAGTGTGACTTGGCTCCGTGTCGCAGAAGAAGTAGGGCAGTGGTTTTAATGAGGACTAACCCGCATTTGCATATCGTGTGGGAGAAAACTCCCACACTGTCCGATTCACGAGGCAAGATGCTTTACATCACTAACGCCATCAATTCTGCTTGTTTTTTAAACAGTGCCTACAACAAAGTCACATGCGGATTGAACTTCAGACATAATGCTCATCAGCGTCGCAAGTTGCTACTGAGAAACGAGTTGGACGCAACAAAAAAGTGACGTAAACAAATAACTTGGATTGGAGTGTGGAATCCTACCCCATTTAAATTCGAGATATTGCTTACGAAACAGAATGGACTATCTCAGGTTTCCCCAGCAACATATACAGGAACATCTTAACAAACAATCGCAACCTTTCATCTGACCTTTCATCTAACTGAACGACCTGACCATTTAACGCAGCATTGCATTCATTCCACCGAATCAAACACTCCCCTCCAATACACGACCCGCATCATCGCAACAGCACTGAGTGATTCATTCCAACTCGTTCATCGCCACAACCGAAGACCAGTTGCACGGAAAGATATAGAGTCGAAACAGACGTTCAATTAAAGCAGACATGATGTCAGCGCTCGTTCACAATGCCCTTCAATGATTCGAAAGAGACCCATTAAAAGGCTGGGAGGGATGTCATGAAATTTTAATGCGCTTCTATAAAAAGAAGGCATAATGGGTTACCATGGGTGGCAACGGGGTCTTTCGAAAGTGAGACGAACGAATGGAATGGGTATGGATAGCGATCGGTTATTCGAAAAGATGATTTATGAGTCATGTAACTCGGTTTTTAAAATGGAAGAAGTGTGTATTGAAATTGTTGAGATTTTGTAATGCTGAATCATTTCATTTATTTTGTTTATTATAGTAAATGAATGAATATTTTGCATCTCATTATGTTGTATGATTATTCACTGTTCCAGTTAAATATAAATCAAAATTTTCTTCAAGTTATGCTTTCCTTTTTTCAAGGCGGCCTAGTTTCCTATTGGCTTGCAATCTGGCGCTACGTGCTACAGGTTTCGTGTTCGAGTTCCAGTGGTGCCGCGGATGTTTTTAGTTTTCCGGAATCCACATTAAACCATAGGTCCCGTTCTCATAGGATTGTAGGGCGTTGTGGAGGTAGCCTCTCTTCAAGCTACACGTGCCCCCGGGTTAGTGCTCCATGTGTAACGTCGATGCATCCCTTGCTTATGGCATGAGGATAAATTGTCTAGAACAAGTCCAAGCACCCAGGTTGTCAGATGGAAACAGCCAAAGATTCTGTTGTCATGGTGCTCTCGTAGGTATTAGTTTGACTTGGCCCCGTGTCGCTGGAAAAGGAAGGCGTTCCTTCCGGGTAAACTCTTAGAGGGAACTACCCTATATTTGTATGCATGAGAGAAGAAGTCGATACAACGAAGTCACCAGCAGTTTGAACCTCATACGTAATGCTGATCAGCGGCTGAAATTGCTACTGAGCAGAAGGTCAGGAACAAAAAAAAAAAAAAAAAAAAAGTGACGTAAAATCAATAACCTGTAAATATTATGTATATCTATATATATGTGTGTGTGTTGTTAAGAAATAAATATGAACTTATTCTAAATATACTTGAATAAGGCACAAAACTGTATTTTTTTACTTAACTCGGATTCAAGCACAATTTTAAAAATTGTGCTTGAAAATTGTGCTTGTGGGCAAAAGTGTGGAATTCTAGCCCATGACCTATTTCTAAACAAGACAAAATGACCTACAAGACAAAATGACCTCTACAAGACAAAATGACCTATTTCTAAATTCCCCAACAACATATACAAAAACATCTTATCAAACAATCACCACCTTTTATCACCAACTGAACGACCCGACCATTTGACGCAGTATCGCATTCGTACCACCGAATCAAACACTCCATTCCCACCAACGACCCGCATCGTCGCTGCAAAACTGAGTGATTCAATGCAACTCGTACATCGCCACAACCGAAGTCCAGTTGCACGGAAAGATGTCGAGTCGAAACAGACGTTCAATTAAAACAGACCATGATGTCAGCGCTCGTTCACAATGCCTATTCTTGATTGGAAAGAGACCCATCAAAAGGCTGGGAGGAAGGTCATGAAATTTTAACTGCCCTCCTTAAATAGAAAGCATAATTGTGTACCATTGGATGGCAACGGGGGCCTTAGAACGTGAGTCGAACGAATAGAATGGGTATGGATGACGATCGTTTGTTAGAAGAGATGAATTATGAATCATGTTACTCGGTTTTTGAAATGGAAGAAGTGTGTTTTGGAATGGTTGAGCTTCTCCAATGCTGAAACATTTCGTTTATTTAGTTTATAATGGTGAATGAAGGAATCTTGTGAACTGGCGTCTCATTATGTTGTAAGATTATATGTTATACCAGCTAAATGGAAATCATAATTTGCTTTGTATTATATGTGCTTTATTATTATTTCAAGAAAACCAATTATATGTTACTTCAGTATCGTTGATAACAAGAAATTAAGGTTTAAATTTGGATAAGTGTGAATGTAATTAATTATTCTTTTGTTTAGTTTATTTAATTTGTTGGAAACTATAAAAAAATTCAGTAACCAATCATCATCATCAGTGGCGCAACAACCCCATGATGGGCCAAGGGCGTCTGCCTGCTGGAAAATTTCTAGACAGTAGATGATTTTTTTAGGTGGTAGGGTTGTCAGTCTTACGCCCAACAGTCACATTATATACAGGGGCCTAAGGCTTAAAAATTGGATTCGAACCCCCATTAATCCTATTTGAATAATCAAGTGAATTGACTTCTTAATAAAATATAT
>BPLQ01013326.1:0-63363 GCA_021605075.1 Caerostris darwini | reverse complement strand
TTGTACATCAGAAAATAAATAAATTATTCGTAAACATTCGTCAAATGTATCGAATGGTAAACATTGACAAGAGCCATAGAAAAAACCTGCAAAGAATTCTCTGGAATGAAGATGCAAATGAGCCAGTATTAGTATTTCAGCTCAACCCGGTTACTAATGGAACAGTCAGTGCCCCATATCAAGCAACGACGACTCTAAAGGCTCGTTCCCACCGAGGCGTTGACCAACGCAAGCCTCGCCGCGATATACCCAAACACCGCTGCATGAAGTTGCCCAACTTTCAACTCTCAAATGCTTGCCGGGTCACGTGTCTTGGATTGTGACAATAAGGATATAATAGATTTCACCGCCTTTACGACTTGTTCTTTTTTTATCTCTTCTTGTGTCTGTTCTCAGCGATATGTCCATCTCTTTTAAAAAAAGAGCTTCAAAAGTATCCTCATTTATATGATTTGAGCAATGCAAATCATTTAAAAAACAAATTATGAGAGAATGCCTGGCAGCAAATTGGATTTGCGACGGAAAAAAAAATAGCGAGTAATTATATATTTGCTTCTGATTAAATGATTAATAGTAATAATGAATATTATGTATGAATAGCAGATAGCCATGAAATTGCAGAAAAGAGGTCTGGAGATCAGTACAATGAACACGTAAGTCAGTAGAAACGTTTTATCCCAGTAACCTCAAGGAAAGACATCGTTATGGTGGTTCTGGAGTTCTTGTCTGGGGAGGCATTTTGCTGAACGGGCGAACTGAACTCCACGTTTCCGACAAAGGGTTTGTAACCGGGGATCGCTATTGTGAGGAGGTACTCCTTCCCCATGTGCGTCTGTTCTGAGGTGCCATTGGCCCAGACTTCATTTTGATGGATGACAATGCACGGCCACAGCGGACTCTTGCTGTTGAGGATCAACTGGAAGGTAAAGATATCACTCTAATGGAGTTGTGGACAAGTCCCAACTGCTTTAATAATAGCATTTCCATTTCACTTTGAAGTGCGTTAAGTGCCATTTTTTTAAAAAGGTTTTCATGCTTGCCGTTCATCAAGCGAACATGAGATTTGTCTATGGCATGAGGCAACGGTTTTTCTTCAACCCAGGAAATACTAAATGTCCCTGAAGTGAATACGAGATTTGTCTAGGGAGTGAGGCAAAGGTTTTTCTTCAGCATATAAATTTTGTGCACCAATGAATTTGCCAGCACTTTAAAGGAAAAGTATTAAACTAGGAAGTTATGTCTTCGTACTGCCTCACCTGCAACAATTCAATTTAATGAGGGATATATGGGCTGCCTAAAGGTGTTTAAAAGACTGAACATAGAAAATCCTAGATTTTTTAGTTTAAAGGGTTACAAACATCTTGATAACACCAGAATTTAAGAATCCAAACTGTTATCAACACCTTATGTACAGAACTGAAGTACTTGATATTATTCAGAACAGAACTCGCGTTGCAGAGAGGAATCAACACCTTATGTAAAGAAGCGCATAAAAATTTTGAGAATCCTGAGAAAGAAAAAGTCTTATTTAATGACAAAGAGGGTGAATCATAAACCAAGAGGATATTAACATACAATTGCATTTTAAAAATTTATTTACATTTAAAAGTTGTGCTATATCTCAAAATATGATCCTCGGATTTTGGGGACGCTTCGCCTCCAACTCCATGGTGTCGATTTATTGCTTTTATCCTCGGACAGTTTCTCTTTGAAATTCTCATTCCTCAAGATCCTAAAACGTGCTCTGTACAGTGAACTCCTTCGGCAGCATGTCATCCCCGCTTTACAGAAACTATAATATTAACTGACTACTGCCTTTATGCAAGATGGAGCTATTCCCCGCATTGAGCGCCAGGTCTAAGAATTGCTTCGTGCTAACCTGAGAGAAACACAAAAAATTTCCAAATGCTTAGTCACCTCGTTCACTCGACTTAAATTCCTGTGATTTCTGGTTGTGGTGATTCCTAATTTTCGTGTGGGACCGTATTTATGCAGGACGAATTAGGACTTCACCCGAGTTGAAATCCGGCATTACACGCCATATTGCCGAAATCCCTCGAGTTTCTTTGCGCTATCATTAAACGTTACAATGCGCTTTCAACACGTAATTAATATAAATGGAGCACAATCTATACTTCAATGAATTTTAATGAATCAGACAGATTTATTTGTCCTCCTTTGTGGGGCTACAATTCCCTTAGTGATCAAAAGGAAATATTAGAAATAGGACAAATTCCATGACTCAAACAATTTTTTTAAGGTGTTGCCGATATACTTTTTGTCTTGTTTCAAAATGCATTATAAAATTTCCAATTCTGTTCATTAACATTAATTACTTTATTTTTTTTTTTTTTTTTTTTTTTTTTACCTGGGTGAGAAAGAGGCATTTTTCCTAACGAAAGAAAAAAAAGCAAAAAAAGAAAACATGGCCCTTCATTAAAACCCTTTAAGCAGTTTGCCCGTACAGTGTACGTGCTACCCGAAATTGGCCTCATCTGGTTTGCCCGTACGGCGATCGATATTTTCTTCTTTCCTTTTCTTGATTTGAGTTCTGCAAGAATTTTTACCGAGGTTATGTCACCTGTTCCGTGTCCTCGATTTAAATTTTCTGGTATTCCCTCTGTGCACGTACAATTTGACGACACTTCTGATGTTCTACAATTTTATGAAACATTCATTGATTTTTCACTCATGAGTAAAATTTTGGAAGAGACAAATAAATATGCTAAACAGTGCATCCAATCCAGTGTTGCAAGACAATTCTCAGAGAGTAAATTTTGGGTAGAAACTACTGTGGAAGAGTTGCATGTATTTTTCGCTCTCAATATACTTCAAGGAATTGTAAAGAAACCTGGAATTGATCATTATTGGAGCAAAAGATATTCAACTAATACACCTTTTTTCTCTAAAATAATGTCTCATCGCCGACTCTGCCTTTTGCAACGCTACTTGCATTTTTCTGATAATGCAGCATTTGACCCACAAAATCACGAATGCCCAAAATTAGTAAAAGTTTGGCCAGTTCTGAAACATCTCAATGAGAAATTTAGTGAAACGGTGACACCAGAGCGAGATGTAATAGATGAGAGCCTTATGCTCTTCAAAGGACAACTAGGATGGAAACAATTTATTCCACTCAAAAGAGCTAGATTTGGAGTGAAATGTTTTATGTTGTGCGAATCTATTTCTGGTTATGTCTGGTCAATAATAATATATACAGGTAAAGACACTATTCTGAAACCCGAGTATTCTAAACTCTGCTTTTCATCACAAATTGTCCTGACAATGATGGAGCCTTTGCTTCATAAAGGATACTGTCTTACAATAGACAATTATTATTCTTCGCCGGAATTAGCAGACAAACTTGTTTCATGTCGAACGGACACATACGGCACACTAAACCTCAAGAGAAAAGAAGTCCCAAAGGAAATGCAGAAAAAAAAATTGAAAAAAGGAGAGATTATAGCTTTTCAGAGAGGAAAAGTTACTGTGATGAAGTGGATGGATAAGAAAAAAGTTTCATTACTTTCCACAATTCACAATACTGAAATGGAACAAATTCAAGTCCGCTCTGAAACGAAAGAAAAACCGAAAATTCTCAAGGACTATAATAATACTATGGGAGGAGTAGACCGCATGGACCAAAATTTGAAAAGTTTCGAAATTATAAAGAAAAGGGGTAAAAAATGTTACAGAAAGATTTTTTTCCATATTTTCGACATTGCTGTATGGAACTCATATATTGTCTACCGTAAAAACGGAGGAAAAAACACGCAACTAGAATTTAGACTTGATCTCATTGACCGTGTAATTGAAAAATATCATTCGGGACTAAATTTCCACCGTGGACGACCAGATTCGGAGCCTAATCCTCTGAGATTGACAGAGACACTTTTTGGAAATAATTGCTCCCACAGATAAACTGAGACCTGCAAGACAATGCGCGGTGTGCTGCTCGAAAAGAAATGAGAATGGAAAGAGAATCCGAAAAGAAACACGTTATTTCTGCCCTGATTGTGATGTAGGACTTTGCATTACACCATGCTTCAAATTGTACCATACACAAAAAGACTTCTGAACTGTTTGGAAAATTGTAAACTTCAAAATTCACAGTAAGTACGAGAGAAATTTTTGCAGAACTTGTAAACCATTCTTTACTGCATGCAGAATGTACCTGAAAGAAGCAAACATTTAGGGGGCTTTGTGTCCAAAATTGTAAAATAAAAAATGTTGTAAAAGCATTAAAAGTAAAAAAAAAAAAAAATTCTTAATATTCTTATTCTATTAAGTATGGTACTTAATTATATGCAATAAAAAAATATGCCTTTTTTTGAAGCATTTCTGGTAAAATAATTGACCGTTTAAAGGGTTAAACATTATTGTCACCCTGAAAAGTCCATAATTTGTAGTGACAAAGCGAAGTAATACGTCGGGGTGAAAGATCCCTTTAAAAATATGTTCGCATATCTACGAACCATAACACCAGGGAACTTTCGTCCAACAGACCCTGTAAGCACAATAAATCCACTATAGAGTGAGAATAAACATTTTGTAGAAAAAAAGCCAGAACAGGTAATTCATTTCTATCAGAGAACCAGATTACAAAGAACTATTTCTGAGAATGAACAAATTCATATATTTATTGAAGACGAACATGGAGATGAAAGAAATTACACCATCTGATGTACAGGCGGTTGGCATATCACGCCCCGCCCAATCAAATGACTTAAAAATTTCAGAACAAGTTTTGATTACTTCTGCAAGCAATCTGAGAATACCGAATCAATTAATCATCCAGCATACATCTCAAACAATGACGATGAATGCATGCCCCAGACTAGAGGTAAGCATAAATTCACTTCCGAAATAATTTAATAATTGCGGAAACTACTTAATTAGCTTACACCCACAGATACTGTGGCCCCAATACTAACATCGAGGAACAAGATAGAGCAGGAGGACCATTCAACAAACTTGACGAATTATGCAAGACTCGCGACATCGAGGTTGTCACGTTGGGCTCCAAAGAAGACGACAAACGATTCCTTGAAGAAGCACCCAGAATTAGCTTGACTGGAAACCTTTGTTTTTTACGATGATGAGAGCAGCAATATCAGAGGATTACATGGCAATACCTGTCTGGGGAATAATTGCCTATACTTGTAAAAACATGTTAATCCTGACAAATATATGTGCTATGAAACTTTTGTTACGGATACAATTATTAACGTTTACAATTATCACGATCAACATTAGATAACAGAACAGGTTCATTACAATAACCATCCCACCATTTATTTAAAGCTTTTACAAAGACACGACCAAATTGACGAACAGACGTATCTTTCCACACCTAGGTGGACCGCAAATCCAAACACCGCAAGATCCTTTTAAATCATCTGTTCGAAACGTAACAGAAGAAAGGATATTCGTCTTATAGCGGATATACAGGCTCGGGTATTCATTCTTATGGATACCCGGCTCATTACATCCTTGTCATGAATGCAATGTTACCTGCTTCATCCTTAGACAAGATATCCGCAAACGCACTGTCATATAATAATAATAATAATGCTTTAGCGGAGAGAATCTCAAAGCTTTGAGAACGCTTTAGCGAAATAAATGAGTTTGGTGGTACTACTGCACCGCGTTAAAGTGTTTTAACCTTGTCTGTGTTACACAAGATACTTCGTTTGGAACCCTCATTGCAGAAACATGTTTCGGAGAAAGAGAAAGTACCGGAGGCGCTGACGAGTGCAGCACCGGAGGAGATAGGGTCATCATCAGATGAATTTGAGGAAAATAACAGTTCTATTAAGAAGGCAAGAATATAAAAAAGTTACACAAGTTGTGATGTAACAAACTTGTTGGATATACCATTTGTGGAAGCTGAGAAAGTTTCTTCAAGTAATGCTGAACATTGGAGATCCCCATGTGTTTTACAGCAGCCTGAATTTAAAGCTTATTGTAACCATTATAAATATTGCAAAATTAATTCTATAAGCTATTCTATTGGTGTTGACAGTATTTTTTTATGTGTGGTAACATGTGGCTGCGAAGACAGCGCTGAAAGTGTTTTTGGAAGTGAATGAACTGTCCAAGAATCAACCGTTTTGTATTATATGAGATTGTGAATCTAAACTTGCTGTGAATGATGTTATTGATACACAAGCTTTGTGTGCTGAACCGTCGTGTAAAAACGACCCCCTTTGCCTTAAAGAGACTCTGAAACAATCGATTCAACCCTCCAAATCCTAAGTGCCGACAACAGAAAATACGGTTGACAAACATTTAAGAAAAACCTCAGCCAACAATTCGAAATTGGTCCTGCAAGTCAGTAAGATAGCACTACCAGGAGTCTCCAACCCAAAGCCAAAAGGCAGATCCATCAGGAATCGTTGATTTCACTATTCCCATGACTCCTGTCCATACAAGTACTATTACTATTTTTGTTTCAAAATCATTTCAACACTACATATTAACCGTAGACGCTTGCAAACTAGTTCCCACAACCAATTACATAAAAATTGATTTCACCAAAGTATCATACGAAAACGTGTGAAGCTCCATGAGAGAATCACAATTGAAGAGTCACTAATTTAAATTTAATTGATGAGGCAAATTAGTATTTTGCTCAGAATTCTTTGAATAGATTCTTGCTTCATACACAATCGATTGTTTCTAAATATAATATTTTGCAACTAATTTCAAATTGTTTATTCCTTACAGCCACAAACAGTATATTCCTTACAGTGTCATGGGTAATGCTGCAGAAAATATTAGAACAATGAACCCCCAAACATGGATTGCCTCATGTATAAATAGCAAAAGCAAAAACACCCCAGAGAATTGTTAAGGCTTATAGCCATAAGAATTCTCTACCTGTGTCAGAGCTACAGCCACGTTTCAGTATTCAGAAGCTTGCAAGACACAGGGGTGCCACTGAATGCGAATCTAATCAGCATTCAGTGTTTAATGTACAGATACGGAATAGGAGGATTGAACAACCAAATCTTGAGCCAGAGCGCAAGTATGATTGTTCATGTACTCCATTCAAGAATCAGTGACTGAATTTCGTATATGATCAATTAACACAGAACATTGACGAAGAAAAGTGTGGAACTCTTAGCCGTCCTTTTGGTTCAGACGTTACCAGGGGCACCACGGGGAGGTGGTTCCACATAACCCCCATATTCAGAAATGAAAAAAAAAAAAAAAAAAAATTAAGTTTTTTTTTCTTACCATACGGAAAAATTTCAAAATTCCAATCAGTTTCAATAATTGATGTTTTTCAAAAAAATATTTTTCCAAAAAACTTTATATTGATGCAGCGGATGCTCCAATATAGTTTAATAAGGAAACAAAATAGACTTAAGATGTTAGAGATGTTTTAGACACAATGGGTGTATGGAGACATTGACAACTTAAGGATTTGCAAGGCAGAAATAAGTCTCCAAAAAAGAAATAAGACTTCTTAAAACACAAAAAACAAATATGTTGCTGAGCAAAGCAAGAATCAAACAAATGATAGTACAGGATTATTTTATATGTAAGTATTTTGCATTCAAAGTGCTTATTTTTCACTAAACACAATTTGGAAATTTTTATGTATGCTTCATTAAAACGTATTTTACTTCTTTTAAACTTCCTTAAAATAAAATTAAAAATTCTTTAAAAATTAAAGAATGTACATAGTATGCAACTTAATTAAAAAATTACTTTAAATTAAGTTACATACTATGTTGGACTTTTTTCTTAATTTATAATTTATAATTTTTTCTTTAGGAAGGGGGGGGGAATTGAGTAAAAACTGCATTTTAGAAAATTTCATTTGAAAAATTAAATGAGTACATTTGAAGCAATTTAAATACCAAAAAAAAACACTGCAATAGATGCACATGATAGGCATAGATGCATAGGATTTCACTGAGCTTGCCAAACTTAACCAATATCAGTTCAAAATGGCAAAAGCAATTCATAATTTGAAAATACTTTATATGCAATATATATATTTTTTTATTTTTGTGTATAACAATGTAATATGCTGTATTAGTTATTAACTAATTAGTTAATTATGGAATGCTATTAAAATTTGTCAAAATGTAGCTTAAATGATCAATACTTATGTTGTCGATAGCATCCCTTTAAACAGGGAATTTCTGACCCATTAACAGTGACAAACCCCTGTAAATTTCAATGCAATGATTGGAGTACACATTATGTCAGGTTGATTGTAGATCTATAGGATCCTCTGCTGGAAGCAGTCAATATTCCAAAGATGTATTTTGACTTTGATGGACCAATTTAAACTCTTCAAGAAAGCAGACATGCATGTATGAGGTGCACTTGCATATGAGGCTGCAAGTTGAAAAAGAGCAATGCCAAGATTGTATCCCAATTGCTTCAGCAACAGAAACTAGATCAAATTTTTCTGTGTTAATATAGCTAGCTTTATAAAAGAAATTCATTTCATTTCAGACAAGTACAGTTCCCTTAAAAAAGGAACAAGAGTTTAGAACCAATATCTTGTCATGAAATAAACCTTTTACAAGTTTAGGGACATTCTGTATTGTTTGTCAATGATGATCATTAACTTTATAATAAAAATGATTTTAACATTTACATATTATCACTAACAAGGGACAAAATTAGTACATAGTCTCAAAATATGTGAGAAAAATGCATCATTCAAATTTCTATTGCAGGAATTTGAATACTTTCTTTTATAAATTCTCAAAGTATACAACAAAAATAAAATTTTTATTTCATATGAAATGAAATACAAAAAAGGGGTCATTTTTCCCACCAATTCTATATTTTAATCCTATCTTGCATATTTATTTCAGATGGGAAAACTTTTTTAACTAACATATTTCTGAAGGGGTAATCTGAGAACTGCTACCATTCCAAAAATTTCATAACAGGTAGTATCACATTTTTAGAACACTACGATTCTTGCAGCAAGTAAAATAAGTATATTAAATTAAGAAACTTGCCTATTAATCACAAACAATTCATTCATTTGTGATAACATTTTCCCGTCTGAAACATAACTTGGCTGACATAAGACAATGGCATGCTGTTAATATGCAAGTACCAAACTCACAACAAATGTTGCTATAAATCAAAGTAAAAACATTCCTTTATCATTCAGAAATTAATAAGGTAAAAAATTATAACAATCTTATGTAGAAATGACATAGGACATCTGGTCAGTTCGTATAACATGGCTTAATAAGTATCTAACAGCCTTAAAAAAGAAAAGCCTTGATCATATTAATTTCTTATGCATATCAATTTGGACTTAATCATTGAAATTCCAAGCAGATGAACACAATGTAATGCATTATTTATCACAGAGAAGAGTTTTATTTATTATTATATCATCCACACATTATCCTAAATGAAAATAAATCTTTATATCCTTAATAAGTCTTCAAAAAAAAAATTTTTTTAAATAGTTTTTTTTAATTATTTATTAAAATTTATTTTTTAATAATTAAAAAATAAATTTCCTCGAGTCAGACAAACTTTTAAAGAGCGAGATTTGACTAAATGTTTTGAGATAAAAAAAGAGTTAAGGTTTGAGATACATGTATAACAAAAATTAGAAGAAAAATCAATATAAATTCAATCAAAAATAAGCACATAAAAATATTCCATATAGGCATACAACTAAGCATTATGAAATGGAAACCTGTAATTACTTGCTTTGACAGAATATTAAAAAAAATCAATATTAAGAAATAATAACCACTATTATGATTTTTAACAATTCATAAATATGACTTCCTTTTCTATGACAAAAAGAATCAGGTGCATGTTTTAACTATTATTCACACGTAAATCAGTTCAATTACTAGTTCAGAAAATTGTTCAATATTCACACTCCAATAATGAATATAAAATAAAAGTATATTGTCTGCTAACCAATAATCTTAAAAAAGGAAATATAACTTATGCATATACTTTTCAATGGATAAGAAATGAAATTAAAATAAAATTTAATAATCACTAATTAAGATTAGTATAAAATGTACTAGAAGGTACATAAAAAGCATATGACATTAAATAGAATTTTATTAAGTTCCTTTTATGATAAGTTTAGTATATTTTAAACTTGTATAATTGTAGTTAAACATTAGTAAAACACTAGAGTTTATTAGGATACTTGTTAGCAATTTGATTATTATTGTAACTATTGGACTTCCTTTTCCAATCATGTAGTGACTAATACATGCTACATGATTTAAAGAACATGGCTGCAATCTTTTCTCTCCTTAATAAAAAGTTTTCCAGAAAACAGATTTTATCATTGAAGACAAATCAAATCAGAAACAGCATGACAAATTCAGCTCTCGTAAATAAAGCCTAATGTAATGAAGGAATCAGAAACCAGAAACAGATACTTGAAATTCCAAGCATCTGTTGTACCTCATTTACAAAAAATTGTTTATGCTTTTATAAACCATATTTACAGTAGAAATAAAAACCTAACAATCAAAAAAATTAATAGAATGAATCATAATAAAGTAGGATAGTGAAAGAATAGTGATGTAATATATAAATATATTTGATATTGTACAATCAATGCTAATAAAATTAAAAGACATAATATACAGAGAAAAAAAAGATATTAAATTGAATACTTTAACAAATTGTACACATATTAATTAAATACACGCAAATATTGTTAACAGCCAAAAGCTGCTATATTTTGCACTTATTTATAAATGAATCAAATTTTAACATTTTCTTTTTGGCAAGATATATAATCGAACTTGAGTGACAAGTAAACATAATTTTGCATTTATTATATTGATTTGTAATTTTTGGTATATAAATGCCAAATATTATAAATCAATGTCAATTATCAATCATCTATATGATGGCTACAGCACAAATCAGACATTTCACCAACTAGGAAGGAGTGAAGTAATGAATAGGAACTGAATTGGAAATGAACACTCATTCCCAACACAAAACAAAGACATTTGCAACAAAATACAATTCTCTTGTATCTTTGTTAATAACATAAAAAAACAAACTAATCAATAACATAGTGACACTAACAATTAATTCAAATATACGATTTGCTTTTTGCTTCAAAAATTAATATAAATCAGTAGAAATGGAAAAAAAACTTAATTTTTAAAAATATCTAAATAAAGATTCTAGACATTTACCAAAATGGTAACAAAAACATAGATTTCTGAACCTCAGTGTTCCAATTTTGACAAGTCATTTTTCTGAGCCAAATGGGATCACAATAAGGACAATAACAGTTTCATCTTGCCATTTTTCCCAGTAACATGTTTTTTTGTTTTTTTTTATAATTGATATAACTGATCTGATCTGATTTACTCATATCTGTTTGGCTGTTCCTATTCTTTACCAGTATACATACTCTTCTTATGCTATCTAAATAAAGTCTTGTTGAAATCATTACTTTTGAGATTCCTTATGAATTGTTGTGTCTAATCATTAGATGGCATTTCTGAAGTCTCTTAAATTTTTTTCAAATTTAAAATCCTGCTTTTAAAGTTGTGTGTGTGAGTGTTTTTTTTTTAATTATATTATTATTCATTTGATATGGCCATGCAAGGACATAAACGGATGACAGGCGAGTTGGAAGATGTGCTAATTATCAGCTAGTAGACCTGATAAGACCCTTTGAATTCCTTTTATTTTTATGAATTGAATATGAATACAACACTTTAAATATTATATGGAAAAATATTTAATTGCTCTTACATGTAATACAATAAATATGAACATTTCAAACCTATATCTGGCCGTGATGGTCAGCATGAAGTGGGCACGTAATTATTTTCTACTAAGCAGATGGTACTAGAATGATTTATTTTGTTTCTAATGTTTTTATCATAGGCAATTGCATATACCTGCATTGCTCTTTTAATTTTTATAATACACTAACCTATATGTTCTTCTCATCTTTAATGAACTCTAAAACTAATACTAAGCACTTACTTCAAACATCTAAAAATACTGTAACGGCCACTTATAAATTTTGCACCAATGAACTGCCATTCTAATTCGCCTAAAAAGCATTCTCATCTACACTGAACTATAAATAGTTGAACAATTTATTTCATATACCTGCTAACTTAGAAAGACCACTTCTCAACTTCACAATTATGAACTGTCCTATTGAATCTTCAAGCATATACAAATTCTAAAATTCATTAATTATGCATAACTTCAGCAACAAATAACTCAAAATCACTAGCAATAAAATTCACAAAATGTCCATATGAAGTTATTTAATCAAGAACTACCTTTTTTTTTTCATGTATTTATTTTATTCTGTACTGATTTATATGTATTCCATGCCATTTTGCGATTTGTATTTTCTTTTATTTTAAAGCTGTGCTATACCAAGACCTATTCTTGCCAGGGCTAACAGGTCGATATACCGGTTCTTGTTCGAGATTTCAAGTCATCTACTTCATATTCATTTCTTAAATCTTCAATATATATTGTTTTGCACTTGGGACGGCTCATATCAAAGCCCATGTCGCCCAAACTAAGACGATACTAATTCTATAATCTGCTTATTGGCAAAAGCAAAAACTGTTTTAGAAATTAATACGTCTTACATTATCAAATTTAAGTTTTTTTTTTACATTTTGCCATTGTAAACAACATACAAAATACTTACTGCAATTGAATGCAAACTGTAACCGCAGCGGCCATTTTGTACGTTTGAGAGGAGACTGCGAAAGCCATAAAAAGTGGATGCAAGAACAAAATAAAACTGCAGAACTACCAAAACATGTATTAAAAATTATTCCTCCTCTTCTCCTCCTTTTTGATAATATTTGTCTTCGCCATCATACACCCCATATAAAATTATTGCTAATTACATGTAAATTTCACCACGGCAGCCATTTTCTTTTCCCTTGCAAATTAAGTCACTATGCAGTTCAAGGATTACAGCAGTTTAAGACTTATCTCTATTATATTTACAATATCATATAGATATTGATATGCCAGTCATTACTTTGATATAACAAGGATAACATTCATTAGTATACATAAATACTAATTCAGCGAGCACACATTAACACAATTTCAAATTGAGTGAAATGGCGTTAACTGTATTCTTATTAGCCTTAAAAATAGAAATTTGAATAATTAGCATTCCTACTCTAAAAATACTTTAGAAAAAAAAAAAAAAAAAAAAAACCTCCCACCTTCATGCATATAAATTTAGAAAAATGAATAATATTTACTACGCATATCCTTGAATGAATATATTAAAGAAACAGAAACTTTAGCAATTGCAATATTTTAGAGTTAAAAAAAAAAAGACTAGAAAGTTAACATAAAAAACATACCAACCAAATTATGAAAAGAAATTGGCGTAAATAAAATCAGAAATGCTATATTCGAACACACAAAGGCGACATACCAAAATTGACGATTTAATTAATTTCGAGTGTGTTGCCAGAAAACTTTTAAAATGACATGCATATTTTAACTCAAATAAAACGAAAACTAAATTTCTTCACTAAAAAGAGAAAACAAATAAATATTCTTTTAAATGCTAAATAAAATTATTTTAATTCATTTAATTTCAATTTATACATTATTCTTTTTAGTTTAATTTATTTAATACAAAAAAGTGATTGCACTTTATTTTTATAGAAAACTGAACATTATGCTAATAGGCGAACTGAAAATTACATTTATAATGGGTGAAATATGCACTCACGTCGATTAAAGTTGGCTTTGTCAAAAAATTATATAGAACAAATATTATAGTTTCTCTGCCAATGACTTTCGTGATGGACGGACGTGTCTAAATTGAGCTCCTGATTTCGATCTCTTGATTTTGTTAGTGCTTGAGATATCTTACTCATCTTTTATGTTTTCATTAAATCTCGATATGCTTTCGGGGAAATCTCTTTTCAACCAAACTCTCACAGGTAGCGAGAAATTGAAACCGGCTCCTATTTCCCTTGACGACTAGGGCTACGGTAACGGAAGTTCTTTTGAACGGGGCGGCTAGAAGTAAACTCTGATTTTGGAACTCACAATTCCCTCCTACCTGGAAAAAAGCAAATATCATCATTTTCCCTAAACCTGGCCAAGATAGGAAATTTCCTCAAAATTATCGGCCCATCAATCTCCTTGGCTGTATAGGAAAACTTTACGAAAAACTCTTAGTGAAACATATTACTTCTTTTTGCGATAAAAATTCCATAATTCCAGCAGAACAATTTGGATTCCGTCAACATCACTCAACTTGTCATCAATTTCTACGTGTCACCAATATCATCATTGAAGGTTATAACTATAAATTTTTTACAGGAGGTGTCTTTCTAGATGTCAAAAAAGCTTTCGATCGACTGTGGCACAATGAACTGATCTACAAAATGAACAAACTTCAATTTCCAACTTGGATCACACTTATCATTACAAATTATCTTAAAAATAGAACCTTTCAAGTTCGACTTCATAATGAATTCTCCAAAATCAGTCGTATTGGTGCTGGTACACCTCAAGGAAGCTTGCTAAGTCCTATTCTCTACAATATCTTTACCTACGACTTTCCTCAATGCACTAACATTTCCACTTGCCTATTTTCTGACGATTCTGCTGCTCTTGCCCAAGATGCTTCTATTCTTTATGTCATCAATACTCTTCAAAATTTTCTGAATATCCTAGAGGATTGGCTAACTAAATGGAGCATCGCAATTAATGTCTCTAAATCTCAAGCTATCATTTTCCGAAAAGGACACGCCAGACAACCATATATTAATCTCTCCCTTTTTGATCAACAAATTGAATGGGCAACTAATATTAAATATCTCGGCTTAATTATAGACAATAAACTTACGTTTCGAGCTCATATTCAAAAAATCAAAGAAAAATGTTGGAAAAAATTTTATCTCACTCTACCACTCATTAATAAATTTTCTAAATTAACTTTGTCAAACAAACTTCTTCTCTACAAACAAGTTCTTAGGCCTATCCTTACCTATGCTGCCCCAATCTGGGGTCTAGCTGCACAATCTAACAAGAAATCTGTACAAATTATTCAAAACAAACTTCTTCGTATTATCACTGGTGCACCCTGGTTTGTCCGCAACTCTACAATTCATCAAGATTTAAAAATTGATTCTATTGACAACTATATTACTAAACTTTCTAGAAATTTCTTCAATACCATTGCTACTCACGAAAACCCTCTCATCAAGGCACAAACTATATTTACGCAATTGAATGGAAAATACAAGTATCCTTTCTCTACTTCTAAATGGAATCGAAGCCTCAAACCACCATAATTTCCTGCTCACTTATCGCTTTTTAGATATTTTACTTCAACGCATATTTACTGATCATAAATTTCTTGTTACGTTTCCATCACCGATGATTTACATTTTTCTTACTTTCTTCTTTTTTTTTTTTCTCTCAAATCATACGATTACTATTATCTATTTATCATGACTTTTCTTTCCTACTGCCTTCACATGCCAATTGAGTAGATGAACGATTCGCGTTCGGGCACTCGACATCTTTATTCAACAATGATGGAACTCACAATTGACGTCACTGGATTTAATTGCAACGAACAATCTTGCTAAAAAGTTGCACAATTAATTTCCTCAAATAAGGAAGGTTTAATAAATCTTTGAAAAGACCTGACTGATGAGGATGAAAAGGAGAGAGGCACAACGTTCTTGAACGACATTCATTACTCAACTTGTGGCGGTATTGTAAAGGTTGCGTAGTGTTATTAAAATCCAGACGGCAAAATAAAAGACGATAATCAATTTTTACAATTACAGCATGTTTATTCTACTTCGAACGCTTACTACGTTCTATTTTTATTCTAGCGGGAAAATTCCCTTTCTAACAGTGAAAGTAGAAGTCGTTCAATTTGTATTCCATTTTACATCAATAGGTGTCGCTACATCACTCCCCTACCAGTAACAAAGTTACGTTACTTTGAAAATGGTAGACGAATTAATATATCAATACAAATAATAGCGAACAAATACACATTGATACAAATTGAAATTGCACAAAATAATTACAAATACAATTACATTTAAACAATTACATACAATAAATCAAATTAATTTTTAAAATGGAATGGATGAATTATAAGTTTGAAGAAAAGTCAATAATGTCATTGAAACGAACAGGAAGTTTTACTTGTCTTCCACAACGTGTTGTTGTATTTGGTTGTGCAACTTGCTGACTTGGTATAAATGTTTGTTCACTCGGCACAGATGTATGATCATTTGATGATGTTGGATTCAGAAGTTCATTAGGTTGTAACACATATGCCGGTTTTAATCTATCCACTGAAATATTAACTTGTTTATTTTTAATTGATAGAAGAAAGTTTTTCGGGGATCTTTGCAATACCAAATAGGGTCCTTCATATGGGGGTTCTAAAGGTTTTTTAACTCTGTCAATTCGCAGAAATACATGTGAGCATGTGTACAAATCTTTTGGAATGAAGATCTTTTGTTTACATTTGTTTTTGGATTGGTATGGTTTTAAGTCGGCCATCTGTTTTCGGAGATTGCTTACAAAATTATCATCAGATATTGGCAATCTGGATTCTTCAAAGAATTCGCCTGGTAATTTAATAGTTTTTCCATAAACCATTTCAGCTATTGTATACTTAGAGTCCTCATGTAGAGCAGCTCGCAAACCCATAAGAACCGTTGGTAATGTGTCCGTCCAACGAACGTTGTTATGACATCTAATAGCTGTTTTCAAGGTACGGTGAAGACGTTCAACTTTTCCATTACTCTGAGGATGGTAAGAAGACGTATGGTTTACTTTAACACCACATAGCGCAGCTAAACTTCGAAATAGTTCTGAAATAAATTGAGTGCCTCTGTCAGTAATAACACAAGTAGGTACACCAAATCGGGTAATCCAATGCTCATAAAAAGCTTTTGCTATACTTTCTGCAGTGATATTTGATAACGGTACCACTTCCATCCAAGAGGTAAACCGATCAATACACGTCAAGCAGTATGTGTATCCATTAGAAGGTGAATAAGGTCCAATTAAATCTATATGAACGACACTAAATCTCTCATCTGGTGCTTGAAATTGTGAATATTCTGATTTTGTATGTTTAGTTATTTTATTTTTCTGACAGTTGATGCAAGTTTGAGTCCACTGTTTAACATCTTTTTTCATATTTGGCCAAATGAATCTTTTAGTTATTTCTTTTACAGTAGTTCGAATTCCAGAATGAGCTAAACTGTGAATTGTATTAAATATTGTCATTCGAAAATTTTTTGGTATGAATGGTCTGATACTGGAAGTAGAGGTATCACAATACAAAAGCTTTCCTGATGGCAATTGGTGTTCTTTAAAATGTAATGATTTGGAATGTAATTTCAATTGTTGCAGTTCATCATCATTAATTTGTGCATCAGCTATCAAGTCATAATCGACAATAGGTGAATCGATGTCCTCAATTCTAGACAGTCTGTCTGCTACTACATTGTTTCGACCACTGATATGGTATAGGTTAGTAGAGAATTGTGAGATATATTGTAGATGTCTGAGTTGTCTGGGGGAGGCTTTATCATTGTTTTGCTTAAAAGCAAATATTAACGGTTTATGATCAGTATAAATATCAAAATCTCGACCTTCAAGTAAATGCTTAAAATGTTTAATGGATAAATATATACCCAAAAGTTCACGGTCATAAACGCTGTAATTTTTCTGAGCATCATTAAGTTTTTTAGAAAAAAATGCAATTGGCTTCCATCCATTTGGTTCTTTTTGTTGAATAACTGATCCAATAGCCCAATCAGATGCATCTGTGAGAAGTGCCAGAGGGTAATCCGAGTTGGGATATGCCATTAACGCTATTTGAGCAACATCTTGTTTGCATTTTTCAAAACTTTGTCTAGTTTCATCGGTCCATGGTATTTTGCGTCGATCTTTTTTGTAGATCCTTTCAAAAGTTCATGTAGAGGGGCTTGAGTTTTTGCGGCATTATTTATATAATTACGATAAAAATTGATCATTCCTAAGAAGGAACGTAATTCGTGCATAGTTTCTGGCAATGGATATTCTATGATAGCTTTGATCTTTTGAGGTTGAGGTAGTGAACCTTCCGCAGATATTTGATAGCCTAAAAAATCTATTACAGGTACTCCCAAAACTGATTTGCTAATATTAATCCGTAGACCATATTTATCTAAACGCTGGAAAACTATTTTAAGATGTGAACGATGTTCTTCCTCGCAAGAAGAGGCGATCAACACATCATCTAAGTATGGAAACACAAAGTCTAGACCATAAAGAACTTCATTTATAAACCTTTGAAATGTTGCAGGGGCATTTTTGAGACCAAAACTCATCACATTGAATTGATAAAGTCCAAAAGGTGTGATGATGGCAGTTTTTGCCTTATCTTCATCTGCTACAGGAATGTGATAATATGCTTTAGTAATGTCAATTTTAGAAAATATAGTTTTATTAGTTAAAATATGTTGAAAATCCTGGATTCGAGGTATGTTATATCGATCAGGTATAGTTAAATCATTCAATCTTCTATAATCACCACACGGACGAAAAGAACCATCTTTCTTTGTTACTATATGTAATGGACTTGCCCATTCTGAGCTAGATGGACTAATAATGTTATTGTCAAGCATATATTTAAATTCTCTTTTAGCTATTTCCAACCGTTTTGGATCTAATTGTCTTGCTTTACAATTTATAGGTTGTCCTTTAGTTACAATATGATGTTTTACATTATGTTTAACATTTGAAACAAGAAAATTTGGTTTTGTTATATTGGGATACATAGAAAATAAATCAGAATATTTACATAAGCTGCTCGTTGTATTTACACATTCATTAATAGAGATGGATGCAATGTTACCATAAACTGCAAGGTTAGTTACACCATCAATTAATCTTTTATGCTTTATATCAATTAATAAATTGAACTTATTTAAAAAATCTGCACCTAGTATAGGTTTACTAATTTTGGCCACAATAAATGGGAATTGAAATTCTCGACGTAAACCTAGATCAAGATTTAAAATTTCTGTACCAAAAGTATCGATTGCAGTATTATTTGCAGCATATAATTTATAGTCACTAATAAATTTGTGTTTAGAAGTATAAGGAATAAGACTTACGTCCGCTCCACTATCAACCAAAAAGCGTAAACCCGTTTTTTTGTCGTTGACAAATAGACGGTATTGACGGCAATATGTTGTATTGTCAGCAGCAGAGTCTGCCGTTAATTCTGTTGCTGATTCTGGTTTTCCGAAGGATTGTTTTTGCCATGCACATGGAGCTTTACATTTATCAGGAAAACATTTTTCCCGAAAACGAAAATGGTAATAACAGTATTTGCCAGAAGGATTGGAAGAGCGATTGCGAGACTTACTTCGATGAGAAGAAGAGTATCGACCACCTGTATTTCTTGTTTGGGAACGAGAGTTCCGTGTAACACTCAGTTTTTCAAGTTTATTTTCCAAAGATGTAATTTGTTGTCGTAACTCAGTTATGGCATCTGATCCTGATGAAACATTATTGTTTAAGCGGTAAAGTTCTTGTTTTGGTTGCATTTCAAGAATACGATCCGCCATTAATGCCAGTTTCTCAATTCCTTCTTCACTAACTAGTAAAATATTCCGCACAGAATCAGGCATTTTTTGTAGAAATAACGTTGTTAGTACCTTATCTGTTATTCCATCAGTAGCCAGGTTTCTCATTTTTTGTAAAAGTTGACTGGGTTTAAGATCTCCCAAGTCAAGTCCTGTCAGCAGTCTCTGAAGACGCTTATTTTCGCTTTCTTTAAATGTATTCAGCAAACGTTCTTTAGCAGCGGTATATTTTGTTCTATTATCATCACTTATAATGTCCCACAAACTTTCAACAAACTTCGGTTCTAATTGCGAAACTAAGTAGTTGAATTTTGTATCCTCGGCTGTTATTCCACAAATTGAAAACTGTGCTTCAACTTGAAAGAACCATATTTCTGTTTTTCAGCCCAAAAGGAGGTATTTTGACACTTACCCGCGCTACTTCATCTTTTTTCGCCGATTCATTAGATTCAGTCATTTTGTAAATAATTCACTGTTTGCAAACAATTCACGGGTCACCAAGTATGTGGCGGTATTGTAAAGGTTGCGTAGTGTTATTAAAATCCAGACGGCAAAATAAAAGACGATAATCAATTTTTACAATTACAGCATGTTTATTCTACTTCGAACGCTTACTACGTTCTATTTTTTATTCTAGCGGGAAAATTCCCTTTCTAACAGTGAAAGTAACACTAATATGCATACATGAAATCAAAGGAATTGAATGAATATTGAATAGAAATACACTGATTATACAATGAATGCAATGCTACAATTAACATACATTAATGAAATTTAAACTGGTAACATACATAATTTTGTGATATTTCTTTTAAATGTGCCATCTGCTGTTTTGATAGTTACAACCCTAACAATATTATCAAGACCAGGGTTTAATTGTATTATTCTACCCATTTTCCATTTATTTGGGGGCAAATTATCATCTTTAATAAGACACAGATTATTGATTTGAAAATTTTTAGTTGGTAAAAGCTATTTTGGTCTTTGTTGCAATCGACATAGATATTCCTTGTGCTAACGTTTCCAAAATTGCTGAACCATTTTTTGAATTAGTTGCCATCTGGTAAGACATGAGATTTTTGACTCAATGTAATTTGGCTCAGAAATACTTGTCAATGACCTTCCAATAATGAAGTGACCAGGTGTTAACGCTGATAGGTCATTTGGATCATTAGAAATTGCTGTTAAAGGTCTAGAATTAAGACAAGCCTCTATTTGTGATAAAAAGGTTTCAAATTCTTCATATGTTAATTTAGCTTCACCAAAAACAAGTTTTAGATGATATTGTGTTGATTTTACACATTTTTTGATTAAATGTCTAATGACATCTCTAACACCTATAATCCAATATTGTTCTTGGATTGAAGATTGCACAAGTTGTGGACCAGCATGCAAGAGAATTTCATGATAATGTCAAACAATGAGTTCAGTTAAAATGTGCCTTTTGGCAGTAAGATGGGATGTTTGTGGCCGTATGCGATATTTGCATGTCGCAAGCGACCGCCCACCATGAGAATACCTGAATTATCTAAAAATGGATTTAGAGACAGAATTTTGCTTCTGCAAAATAATGCTTGATTTCTTTTTAATGCATTGATCTCATTATTATACTCAATAAATTGAACCGATTTGATTAACACATTTATAGCATTAGTAAGTTCACTAGTATTTAAAAAACCAGTTACCTTATCTTTTGAATTTCTGCAATTATTAACAAACCTTAAACAATATGCTGCTGCACGTTTCAGTTTGGAAAGAGATGAATAATTCTGAAATAAATCATTTGAATTTGGTAAATGATTGGCTGCAATAGTTGATTGTACACAACACCTTTCTTCAGGCACAGGATCGTTCAATGTCGACACAGAATCGTTCAATGTTGGCACAGAAGATTCTGGATGGAAAGAACATTCGTTGTATAGAAATTCTGGACCACACAACCACACTGAGGTAAGTAGTGCTGAAGATGACACACCACGGGTCGCGAGATCAGCAGAATTTTCATTTCCACTAACATGATGCCACTGGGTAGGAGAAGACAAAGTCTGGATTTTCGCCACTCTGTTGGCCACGAAAGTTTTCCATCGGCTGGCATGGGATCCTATCCAGGCAAGTACGATTGTGGAATCCGTATGAAAATGAGATTGTATAGGGATATCAAATGCTTTACAAGTAAAGTCCATCAATTTACTTAATAGAAATGCTCCCCACAATTCCAATCGAGGAAGTGAAATGGTTTTAAGTTCAATTTTAGTTTTGGCTATTACTAATTGAACTTTGATTCGTCCTGTACTTGACACAGAATGACAGTAAATTACTGCTGCAGATGCTTTTTCTGAAGCATCACTAAACCCATCCGGTGGAATTTCTTTGTCTGGATCATGAAATAAGTATCTTGAAATTTTGAAGTCTTTGACAAATAGTATGTCTTGTGATAATGCCTTCCATTCAATTGCGATGTCTGGAGGAACGACTTCATCCCACTGCAACTGATATTTCCACAGTTTTTGCATGAGTAGTTTTCTCTTTATTGTGATGGGTGACAACCATCCAAGAGGGTCGAAAGTCTTTGCGATTATTGAAAGAAGTGTTCTTTTGGTTAAGGTGCCTTCAAGAAATAATGAGTTGACTTTGAAGGAGAAGACATCTGAGGCTGGGTGCCACAGGATACCTAAAGTGTTTACCGTGTCATCATGAATGCTCAAAGAAGCATTTGGTAGACGCAAATCTTCTTGAATCAAGTTCGTGAGTTCATTATTAGATTTACAAAATGGAAATTTAACAGCAAATCTGTATGTTGAATCACGAGAGAAAGTCTGTATGAAATGATTTTCACAAGCCGTTTCTTCCTGAGTGTAAGGCTTTATGTTTGAAATTTCCTTTAATTGCCAAAATTTGTCAAGTTCAAACTCAACTGCATTGCAACTAGCATGATTAGATAGAATGGTTTGAGAAATGCCTTTTGTCTTTCCGAGAATTACCCAACCGAAAATTGATTCTGAAGCAGAGATTCCGGAAACATTTAAATGTCCACTAAGCATAATTTCACCGAACACATCGGCGCCCAAATGAATATCTATTGGGCCAGGCTGGTGACTGTTGACATCTGCTAACTGCAATTGTTTGAATGTTTTCAAAACAGATGCATCGACTGGACATTGAGGAAGGTCACAGGTGATTTTAGGCATGATTAATGCATCAACAGTAATAGATGCGTTTTTGTTAAATTGTGATGCTATTTGTAATTTAATCGAACCTGCAATTCTACCTACTTTTTGTGAACTCAAACCGTCTACGCTTATGTTTACTTTAGTGCGATTTAATTGCAATAAATTAACGCAACTCTCTCTAATGAATGAGCCTTGACTGGCTGAATCAATAAGTAGCCTACAATTTTGAGAAATGCCATTAATGTCTTTGACATAAACAATTGCTGTAGGCAATAAAACCGCTTGTGTGGCGGGCACGATTGCTACTAATTGAAGGAAGTTCATTTTCTGTTTATGAATCAGATTTTGAATCATTTGAATCCTTCGCACATAAAATTGTATTGTGGGGTTTTGTACAGATTTTGCACAATTTTGCGCGACATTTATCAATCGTATGTGATTTGAATGTTAAGCAATTACTGCATAGTTTTAATTTTTTTACAGTATCCCATTTTTCTTTGTTAGGGAGTTCAAAAAAACTACCGCACTTAAATAATCTATGGTGTGAGGAACTTTTGCAATAAGTGCAAATATTAGCTACGATCTGTGAAGAGTAAGCAGAATTATTGCTTACTTTTTTATATATGGTCCCCCTAACGTCAGAAGAAACATTTGGTTTCTCTTTAACCCCGCTCGATAACCCGCGATGAACTTTGAACTCGGGGAAGGAGGGAAGTGTTTTGCTTGCATTAGTATTAACTTTACTTTGACATGCATTAGAACTATTCTCATTCTTTCTGAGTTTCCTTAATTCATCTTTTAACGTAATTTTTAATGAAGTTAATTTATCAAAAAGTTCATGCATTTCCTGTTCATATTTATCAAATTCGTTATTTAAACAAGAACAAAGAATATCATTTGGTAATTTATTTACTTCAATATCTAAAATATTTACGCTATTTTCATGCACTTCAATAACAGAAATTTCTTGATTTTGTAAATTATCTACTTTAGTAATTAATCGAGTTAGCTTACCTTTCACAATTCGTTTGTGTTTTAGAAGACCTTCCATGTTGTGGCTTTGACCTTCCACAATGTAAGTACGATGCTGTGAGATGCGATGGTACGCACTTTGTTGAGATGCACGATGCAATATGATTATGATGATTTGATTATGACTATGCGTTGTTACGCACTTTGTTATGATGCACACTATGCGTCGTTACGCACTTTGTTATGATGCATACTATGCGTCGTTACGCACTTTGTTATGATGCACGATGCAATATGATTGTGATTCGTTATGCGATGTTACACACGTTATTTTAGCACCGTTGAGCAAATATTCGAAATTGTTGAGTACGAACGCTTTTGTTGACCTCCCCACTCATCTAAAGTATGTCTGCTGGAATTTTTCTGCAGCTCGACGGACCATCTGATGAGGGTGATAAGGAGAGAGGCACAACGTTCTTGAACGACATTTATTATTCAAATAACGATACATGACGAAAAACACTTGACAAACAAAAGAGCGCCCTCTTACGGAGAGCGAAATATTACATAAGGAATGTAAATACGGTTACGGTCTGAACACTGACCATAATCTATACATAAGATGCATTTTGAAAGGACCGAAAATCCTTAAGAAAGAACAGCGGTGAATTTGCCAAATTTATATTGGTCACTTAGTAATTAAACGAAAATTTAAATTTTGCTATCTTTAAATAAATTTAATTACGCACGCACACACAAACGAAAAACACTGTGCATAGTTGTTCCAGTTCTTTGAAGCTTTCAACGTTCTTTAACGTATGGAAAATTTGCAGTTTTTTAACTTACACTTGATTAAATTTATTTATTATTTCTTGAGAATGCCTCGTTTGAGTTCGGCTACGAAATTTAAGCAATTCTAAAAGCAAAGATATTTATTTAAGAATAAAATCATTCCTGAGAATCTAACCTAGTCAAGGTCTTATACAGGATGCTACAAATCATCTATTAGCCTCCCCCCCCCCCAATTTTCTTATGTTTAAATGTATGGTATTTACTTAGATAAAGCTTATTCAATAATAAAAAAATGTAATTTTAATTTCATTGCACGTTTATAGGGGTACCTTGATCGTGAAGCATCTTTTTATCTTCTATATTGAAAATGAAAGTGAACTGGCTGTAGTTAAGTGACCATGGATATTAGATAAAAATTAGAAATAATATCTTTAAAAAAAATGATATAATAAAGTTTAGTAGCAAATAAAATCTAATAAAGCTCATAAATAAAAATATAAAGTAAAAGAAATCGAATGACCTAAATTTAATGAAAAGAAGTTGAAATTCGTGACACTAATGGGGAATATTGAATGAATATTGGATACTTCAGGAATAAGGACATCCAAGAATTAATTTGAAACATTGAGAACTGCACGATGCCTTATACGATTTTCAAAAAGAGAAATGTTATTATCGTAATTACTGAGACTGTTTAAAACAGGGTTGTCAAAACTAAGAATATAACTAGTTACACATATTCCTACAAATTTTATGCATAAATAGTTTATAGCTAGGGAGGAAAAAAGTGTATCTGATATCATTATTTCTGAAGTACCATGGCGACTACTCATTCTTAGAGTTCTATTTTCTAACCTTTGAACGATTTCCATATTCGAAAGATTTGGTTTGGTTTGCCGCTCTATGGTCATGTTTTTGCATACTTTGGGATAATTTGACTTGAACCTACAGTTTAACGTGGATTCCGAACCACTCACAAACGTCCATGCCACCGTCAGGATTCGAACTGTGATACCAAAGGCCAGAGCGGTAGCCGTTTGGCCATCAGGCCGCTCCGTGTTCGAAAAAGCAGTTGGACCCCAAACAGGGCTCGCATGTGCAAATAGTGGACCCAAGTAGGCAAGATAAATGAGTTTTTTATTTTCCAGAAACATAATTGAATTTCTGCAAATAAATGAGTTCAAAACAGTGAATGCTTAAATTAAATTTATTCCGAAGGTTTTCAATACGAGAGCAGTAGGTTATTTTTCGTTCAAACGTTACTCCAAGATATTTGATTTGTTCTGACCAGTTAATAGGGTTATTATAAAGTGTTGTTTCTTATCCCACTTGGTCAACAGCAACATCTAGACCAGGGGTGGCCAACCTGTGACCCGCTTTGAATATTTTTATGGTCCGTGAGATGTATCACACTTTTACAAAATATATATATATTTTTTATAATGGCCAAAGTAGTGAAAACCAATGCATTCAAAAAATACATTATGTGTGCATACATCTATTCAAAAATTAACTGTCGAAATTATGAGAAAAAATTAACTTTGATTTTAAAATAATATTCTTGCGAATATAGGACAGATATTGCCTGTTTTATTTATGATTTTACAGTTATGAGTTTGCAGAATAATTAAATTACGTTCCGGTTAACACATGATGCATGAGCATCTAATATAACAGATTCTATGTTTAACTTTAAATACCCCAGTGGCCATCAGTATATTTCATTTTATTTCGTCATTTTATTTTTATTTCGTTTATATTTCCTTTTTAGTGTTTATATATTTCTTTACAGGGTGCTTTTAGTGTCATTATCATTTATATTATCTATGCTAACATGTAAGAATAATAGTAAACACAATAATAATAACTCATTATGTTTCAATTTTTACTTCAAATAAATGTCTATAGAGAATCTCAATTTAATATGGGGATATATAATTTTATGTGCGGTCCCCTGAGTTAGGATGCATTTTCAAAGTGGCCCTCAAAATCATTTGGGTTGGTTACCCCTGATCTAGGCCAAGTCCATTAATCCGTGTGATTATAAATAATAAATAATGGAAGCACTGCCGGATTTAGATGAAAAGAGGCCCTAGGCTCTTAATAAGAATATGCACAGAAGTAATAGTTGATGAATGGAGATTGAGAAAGGTAATTGTTTGAATGTCATGGAGAGTAGGGGTAGGAACATGGGAATGCTGTTTTTAACGTAAAAAATACCCTCATTTCTGTAAAAGGAATAGCCAGTGATAAAAGGGGATTGAGTATAATGAATTTCCTGAAGCAGTACAATATCAGGTTCATGGGAACACTTTAATTTTTATTTACAAGCATTATATCTATGTACAGAACTCTGGGTTAAAGCAAATTATTTACAAAAATGAAAATTAAAGATAGAAATTTGATTCACAAATGCAGTTCACTTCAAGGAACGAAGATCTTCAGAGTTCTCGAATCCCCGTCAAATCTCAAAATATGGGTCTACAGGGAGACCTTAATAATCAAACGGTGTGATACATGAAACCCTCAGGGACTCACTTTGAAAACAGGCAGAATCCCTGGAACCAAAGAAGCCAAGCAAGTTCTAGTTTTTTTTTTTTTTTCACTATTATTTTGGTACCAAATGTGCTATTAATAAAGATAGACTAGTTTGAAATCCCAAAAAACAAAACTTAATTGACTAAAAGAAATAAAGTAAACAGGCATAAATTATTTGTAGATAACAACCAATTGAGCACAAAATTATTACCTCTGGATTACAGGAGGTAAATTATGATAATTTGCAAAAAATTTATGATTTTAAAAAGGAGTAATAAATATATGTCCTAGTAAAAAAATTAACCAACTAAATTTTAAATAAACTTTTATTATATCTCTTTAAACATCAAGAAATATACAAATGTGCAAAAAAATAATTCTTCACAATTAGCAAGTACAGAATTTTAATTGCAACGAACAAATTTCATAAGATGACAGTTTTCAATTTTTTACAGAGTTCTTATTTTAAATCTTAAAAGCCCATTTTAATGCAATTTTTCAATTAAAAAAAAAACATATGTCTAATATTAAGAGAGCAAGAAAAAAAAAAAAAAAAAAAAAAAGGTATATTTAATCCAATTTTTTAATAAAAGAATTACAAACTAAAACATGCAATTTTTGTGGATTAATATGATGCATTAAGCTTTGGATCAATATACATATATTCATTAAAATTAGCTTTTTTTTCTTGTCACAAACAAATTAAAAATAAAACGATTACTTTTGGCCCCACAGGAGAATTTCGTTCCTGCAAAAATAACTTATGTAGCACATAGAGCGAGCGATTCCGAAATCACAAGGAGACTATTTACACAATGCAAGCACTTATTCCAGGGAGAAATTCTGCGTGTAATCGTACTCGATGGTGGGGATGACGGCTTGCATGAATTTGAGGAAAATAATAAGGTACATATGAACACCAAGTTCTCCACCACCTTCCGTGACAGTATGGATGATTTTCTTCATCACTTCAGCATGCCTAATAAATAAATAAATTTACATGATTAATTCATTTTAAATTAAATCAAACTGTTATGAATGTACTAAATTTGAAATTATTAACTTCTTTAAAACATTGCAATTATAACTATAGTCAGATCATTGATCACATGAAAAGTTAGCAAGTTTCCAAATTAGAATTGAACACATTGAATAAAATGTCATTTAAGAAAGATTTTCATTACAATAAAGATAATTTTAATCAATTAAATTTTAAATGGAACAATATCAAAAGAAAATCTATATGAAAAAGATTCCATAGTAACTATTGAACCTTTTATTTTCAAAGCAGTGCTATATGATTAATCCCCTAATAAGTAATTAAGTTAAAACCTCATGTTACACCAGATTATCTATTTTGTAAGCTCATAAAATTTTTTAAGAAATGATTATCCTTAAAAATTGCCTGTCTATAATCTGTAAGTAATACCTTAAATCTTAATTACATATTAAAAAAAAAAAAAAAAAAAAAAATTTAACCTCAGTATGAATGATGGCCACAGAATACAATTCTACAAGATCCTCCCCTTCTTCTACCAAAAACATAGGTAAAAAAATTAATTTTTACAGAAAAGATCCTCCAGTAATTTTGTTTGTTCAGAAAAGGATATTAAATGGAACTTAAATATGAGTAATAGATCTTTTAATGGTAAAGAAAGGAACTACAGATTATAGAATGTAACTGCACCTTTAAGAACGGGTAAAAAGGTGGATTTTCTATGCAGATTCCCCTCCTTACTACTGACTTTTTTCCGAAACTTAGTGTACTATCATAGCTACTAATGAATTTAGAAGAATTTGTGAAATAAATTCATTTTTTTATATAAATCAGTTCAAGTTTTATTGAACTCATATATATGTGAAAACATTTTTTGCATTAACAAAGTATTTCTTACAACTTTAAAATTGTCATATTTGATTGCATGGTATAGTATCGTCACTTAAAAGCCATCCTTGTACTTTACATACGTTTACTAAAAATACATATGTCCCATAAAAACAACTGTACTAAATATTATAGAATAACTTAAGACAAGCTAAAGAAAATTGTACATTTTAAGCATTAAGATGCTACATTTGTAACACATTCATACCTTTTTTGTTCTTAAATATATAAGAGCTTCTATAAAAAAAGCCTATATGTTAATATGGAAGTCTATATCTTCTTCCAATATTGATTTAAGATAGATTTTTATAAGCCTCAGTGCTGGGAGCCAAGTGTGCAAAAAGTGATCTTAGAGTGACAAAAATAAAGGGGGGGGAAGTTTTCAACATTTATTGGTTTTTTTGTTAGATTAGTAACTGTCTTTGTTAGAGATGGTATTATGAAAGAATATAATTGAATTGCCTCTTAATTAATTCCTAGAATTTTAGGAAAATAAAAATTTTCAAAAAAGAGTTTGGATTTTTAAACCAACTCCTTCAATAATGCTTGACCCTGAACCTTTACCTCTGACAAGAAGAAAGGAGACAACATGGAATACTGATTATAGGCTAATATATAAGAGTGGGTTTAAAATGATCCAAAATAAAAAATAAAAAAGAATTAAATATACTTTTCAGAATGCCAAATAAAGTGATTATGATAAAGATTGAGATTGCTTTCTCTGAGAAATATTAAGATTACAAGTTGTTAGAAATTTTCCGATTGCTGTTTTAACTTGAAAATACACTTTTAAATGACGCTTTTGATTTATTTTATGTATATTTCCTGATTTTTATATATAATATGTTTGTTAAATTCTTTTTGTCTTCATTACAATTCTCTCAGCCTTATGTATTCTTTTCATTTTTTTTTTTTTTTCACAATTAAAGTATAATATACAATTTTCTTTACATTACTTCGTCAATGAAGTTTGAAAAACTGTTGTTGTAACTGAAAAATTTAATCATGCAAATAAAAATTGAATTTTATTGGTACAACTTATATCTACAGGTGAAGAGATGAGAATTGAGAATTACTGATGGAGATTTAGTCAGGAGGAGTTACTATAAAAATCCAAACCTGGACTCTTACAAAAATAATTTTTAGTTTCCCAAAATTCTAGGAATTAGTGTTAAAATTGAATGTTAGGTGGAAAATTCAATATTACATCCTCCAATCAATATTGCAATTTTCAGGCAGAAATTCAATATTGCAAATTGCAATATAGCAAAGACAGTAACTGCTTTAGCAGCAAATCAAGTAAGTATTAAGATACTTTTCTCAGCACTAAGGCTTATAGAAAGCTATCTTACACCGACAATGAAAGAATATCTTACAGAAATTATTCTACTGCCTAGAACAAATAAAATTTAATGTATCCATGTATAATGTATGTAATGTATTACCAATGTATGTAATGTATAGATTTAATTATATCCTATATATCCAATGATTTAATGTAACTATGGTATCTTAGTGCTCAGAATGTTCAGATTTCTTTTGCTTGCCTTCTACTTTTCCATAATATTTTGGTGCCTGTTCTTTTTGGCATTTTTAAGATATTTGTATTTTTTTATACTATCTATATTTATTATATCTATATATTTCTAATTTAGAATACAAGTATTTTAAAAGTGGGTGCAAATACAATATATATATATATATATATATATATAGTTTTTGCATAGTAAGTAATACTTTGTAAAGTATTTCCTACAACTTTAAATTTATTGTATTTGTACCCACTTTTAAAATACTTGTATTCATTGTCTTTTATTGAACTTGTATATTATATATATATATAAATTCACAAATTTTTTTAACCTGTTAATAAAGATTCTAGTCCATAAAATTACAATAAAGAGACAGGAGTATGTATGAAAAATTCTGACCCAGGAGTCGGGAGTCAGAAACTTTTTTACCAACAACTCACTCTAGCTATGTCAAATAAAAGTGAATAGTTGATGGAAAAAATATTATAGTTATTTCTACTTTCAACACAAATGTTGAAGCAAAAAAAGTATATGTCAACAGAAAAAGCAAATCTTACCTGCATGGATGCACAGATGCCCTTGGAGGCCCAGGCAGATGTGGATGGCTTTCCATAGTGACAGTCTTTTTGGCATGATCTTGACTGATGTCATCATACATTTCTTCAATAGTCAAGGGTTTGCGATTCTACAAAAATTGCCATCATTTTAATAATTGCATGCTTGCAAAGCATTCATCACACAAACTAAAAAAAAAAATTTTCAAATATTGTGCAATACTTTACAATAATTTCAACACATTGTTAAAAAACAACAACTTTATATTATGAAATGTTTTTCAAAAAACTTTTCCTAAGAAAGCATTCATATCTTCATAATATTAACAAAAATTAGGTGATACGAACTTCACGTTTTCTTTTTACTAAGTCAAGAATGAATGGGTTTGTTATGCTAATAACTTAATAAGATTATAAAATAAATAAGAAAAGAATCGAAAAACATTCTGAATAATTTTAATGAGATAATATGAAAAAATTCATTCTAATAAAAACCAGCACAATGTATAGTCCGACCACAGATAGCATGGAATGGTGAACATACAGCTTAATGGCGAAAGCAGACGAATCAATGACTTATTATGGGTACTTGCAATATACTTGCGGGAAAAGCAGATAAAATACGAAGAAAAAAGGTAACTGAAAGAAAAAGGTATAATACTTAGTGGGGTATTATTTTACTACTGTGTCCTCTAAAGTTTGAATGAATAACAATTAAAATTCTTTTTTAATGCAATTAAAATCTTTTTTAAATATCATTTCCTGGCATATGATGCCACTATTTCTGAATCCAACTGATTTGGCCGCTGTCCTATTTTCCATTCGACTAGGGATTGACTTAAGATGAAAAATTCTTAGGAATGAATATAGTAAGTACAGCTTTCTTTTTAAGGGTTTTATTTTATTTATTTATTTATTTTTTTTTAAGAAATTTAAAAAAATATATTGTACACAAATATAATTATTTAATAACATAATTTAAATTCTCATATGAATTAGAAAATATTATGAGATTAAATAATTTTAATACTAGCTAAAATAAATTTAGAATAACAAAAACATTAAAAAAAAAAAATTTAATTTAAAATCAAAAAAATAATTTTTTTTTTCCTTAATATATTTCTTAATCAGTTAGAAAAATTATTTCCTTTAGATACAATTACAATTTATTATTTAATTTATAAATGCATTTATTGTTTATTTTAACTGATTAATTAATAAATGATCCATTCCTTTCTTGAATGAAAAACTTAAAATTCTAAAGCAATCAGCGCTTCAATATTTTTCTTGAAATCTAAAAATAATAAAAACACTTTTTCTGAGTAATATTTTGATGAGTTGCATTAAAACTATTAAGTAATTTTAGACAAAATTTTTGATTTAGTTTTCCAATATCAAAGTAATAAATATTAAAATATCAAATTGATTACTTTATATCATATATATATAATATGAATTTAAATCAAATTTCAAAATTAAAAACATAACACATCTAGATCTCTTCCTAGAAAACAAATTCTGCTGGAAAAATCATATTTCCTATATTTCTAACAAATGTGATAAATTAGTTGTAACTCCTTTGGAATTAAATAGAATGTTACTTCTATTATTTATAAACAAGGTATTGAGCCTTTCATTACTAATGATTCCAGAATTTGGGGTTCTGCATTACACAAAAAGATCAATCTTAAAATTCTAAAACAAATATCATTAAACAATTTTTTTTAAACAACTTCATTTTTAAATCTAAAAACAATCCAGAAAGTACTGTGTTTATTTTCCAGCGAGTAAAGAGATGCATGAAGTTGCAAACTATTTGTGGATATTATACAATTAGTTATGATTCTGTGTTTACCCTTATCAGTTTTCCACCCATAGACAACAGTATTTTGAGTAACAGAGTTGTTTAAAGATCTTAATCACCTGCAAATAATAACTACTTTTCATTCTACTACATTTCAGCTCTACTACAAAAGAAATCTAATAAATATTATTAACAATTTCATAGAAGACAATCCAATAATATTTTATACTGATAACAGTGAAATGAATAACAAGATTGGTTTGGTCTATGTCATCTACAAAAAAGGTCATGAATTAAAATGCCATCAATACAGAATTTGTAATAAATGTACTGTATTTATTGCCAAATTGTTATGCATTAAACTTCTATTATCCTGGATAAGTGAGCAAAATGGTTCCTATTCAAAATGTGTAATTTGCACAAATTTCATAATCACTTAGTTCATGACAATTTTAATTCCTATTTAAACAGACTTTAACTATGTTCAAATGATCTTTGGAATTACAATGTAGGTAGAGCACTATTGAAAAAATAACTAACACTTTAAAAAGTTAAATGGTTACAAACTTTTGTTAATTTGTTAATAAAAAAAAACCTGCTTTTACAACATTTTTTAATTTTGCTAATTCTTATTTTGATGTTTCTCAAATCCTTTCTTTATCTTTCTTTTGTATTGTCATGTGTGCTTTTAATTAACCCTTTATTTGACGTTTTTATTATTTTATCATTGATTTATTTGCTACTTACTTCTGTAAGCCTTGTGTGATACTTTGTAGATATGAGGATTTCTTGCAAACTTCAATAAAAAAAAATGCAATGGTTTTTCCCCCCTTTTAAATTAAGTTACTTAATATAACAGGAAAAATGAGCGATACAAATAAGTCATTAAATTGTTTTATCATAGGAAAAGTGTGCTGTACAATAAGTATGTTAGAAACATCATCCATTATTGAAATAACTTCATTTGATAAGAGAGGATGAATTGCATTATTATTTAAATGCAATCAATATACACGTTTGAAGCCATTCTGTTTTGATTTTGTAAAAGTTATATTCAACATTTTTGCAGATAAATAAGACATGAAAATAACGAAAATACTCATCTTTACTTATTTTCTTTAAAAAAATAAAAAAAAAAGAATATTAGTACATAGCCATACTTTTTTTTACTTTCCTATAACAGAAATAGGAAAACATTAAAAAATAAAAAGCCTCAAAAGAGTGAAACATATAGTCTGAATTGTTTTATTAAAACTAAACATTCAGATTTCTTGACCTAGAAGAATAAAATGTTGATATGTACCTCATCATACCCAAAGAGCCATAATCTTGGAGTCTGATAATATTTGTCATAAGTAATGTTCAAATCATATGTTCGTGTTGCAACGATTCCACCTTCAGCACCTGGAGGGATAGCACTATCTTGACTTTCTAATGTAGTTGCTGCAGATAGATCTAAGGTAGCCTGAAAGGAAGGAGTTTTTAATAAAAGATGAAAACAATCAGATGAATTTATAAAAAAAAAAGTTTCAATAATTCAAAAATAAGCAAATAATATTTATTCCATTTTTTTTTTTTTTTTTCAAACTGCAGTAGCAGACATCCAGTAATCTACAATGATTCAAATGTACTCATTTTAGTTAGGTGTCCTAATACAGGCATTGATGAAAAAAATTAACAAATTTCAAACATTTTCATATTTACAACAATTTTTTTTAATTTCCAATTGTAACAGAAAATAACAAACTCTTACAAGATCAAAACAGTATAAAACACAAGAAAAAAGAAAATAAGAGAAAGACATCAATGTCTCATCAGCAAAGTTCTAGCGCCCCAATATCTTTTCACCTTGGGGTCCACACGCAAGTCAGGGCATCCTGCTGTATGATGTCTGTCCATGATCTCATCTTTCCCACAGGATTTACAACAAATATATATATATATTTAATGAATAACTCAAGTTCAGTCCTAATGTCATAACTTATTTTCATAACTTACTAAAGTTTCTAAATAGCAGTTTCCCAAAGCATTTTTAAACAAAATTTTTTTTAAAAAAACTATCAGAGACTGTAAAGGGGGAAAAAAAAAATGAATTCTTCATAATTCTACTTATCTCAATTTAATAAAGATAATTTTTTTGTTTGCAAATTTAGAACTATTCCAACGAAAATTTAAATTTTTTTTTTTTTTAAATGATATAATAGAATACAAACTTCTTTTAAGACTGGCCATTTTACTTCATTCATTATGCATCTGTTGCCATTCCTCCACATACAAATAGCAATTGTTATCTGTAGATAACTAGTTAATAAGTACTTTGAGGTAAGTGAATGATAATTCTTAACACTGAATTACCATTTAATGTTGCTAAAGGTGCACAACTCTGTTGAATTTGGCTTGCAATTTAACTGACACACACAAGGGAAAATAAGAAATGCCAGATGGCATATCAATACAGTACAAGTCACTATTTAAAGTGATCCTAGTTGAGCAAAGAAGCACCTTTAACTAAACCTATAATGTTTACTTACAAAAAGCAACAAACACGCTGAATGTGAACAAAATATTTATTCTTTGAATTATGCTAATATGGATTTTTCTTAAGTGCAGATTACTCATATTATTAAATTTTATTAACTGTAGTTTATAATCTATAATCAATTAAACTATCAACTGCAATAAAAAAACTACTTTATTGCATAATCTTTTTAACGAAATCTATTTATAATATTAATTCCAATGAAATATAGCTATTCTATCATAGCATAACATTTTAAGAATAATAAAAAAAAATCTTTAATTGTAATACTATAATGCTAAATTAAATGTTTACAAAATTAACAGAACTTTTGATATTAACATCCTACATGGCAGGCAATTTAATGTAAATAAAGAGCACATAATTAAATTGGCAAAAAGTATTTTTGGAAACCTAGCGATCAATATGAAGCATAGATTGCTAATTTGCAGGATTCATAAGATTGTAAAAATCAAATTACATATTATTTCATGAAAGATAGTGAATCCAAAAAACTTTCATTACAAAACATTCTACTGGATATTTATTAATATTTAAGAGTTTTAAAATGCAATACAAACTACAATAGCACATGAATATTATGTGTGTGTTTACTATATTTGAAAAAAATATCATTATTACTATGAATATATACAAAATACTACATACATATTATTACTAATAATGATAATTTAAAAGAAGAAATTAAGAGGCAAGAAAAAAAAAATCTTGCAAAACAGTTTACACAGAACCAATTATGGACATAAATAGTAATATCTCCAACTATGTGGAAAATTGGTAATGTGAAAATGGCATATAAATGAAACCATAAAAAGCTGTTTTAACATAATGATCTTTTCCTTATTTGCAAATACTTATTTAGTTTTAGATGAGGTAGAACATTTTGAACTAGAGGCAGGAAATAAATTTTTTTGAAGAAATTGAAATTTATTTTCCCAGTTTTATGTTACTAGTTTAAAATCGTTTTTCTTAGATGAAAGTTTTACTGGTATAGCTATTGCTATTACTATAATAGGTGCTCATGGCATAAGGAATATATCCAGAGTCTATTGCCCTGATGATTAAATATGTTTGTGTGTGTGTGCGTGTGCATGCATGTAAATAATTTGGTTTCTGGTTCTTTGCTCTTTTTTTACTGTGAACATATAAAGAAGCCATTATTTCTGTCCCTTATGTACAGCAGTACAAATATTTGCTATATACAACTGCAGTTAATTTAAGCACTTATGAAATCAATGACACCAGGAAATTCCTGATTATTATTTTTACACAATGCATTGCGGTGCCATCTGTGCCATGTTTCATGGCATACTGAGTTTTACGACATATTCAAGTGAGTCTGCAGAAATGAAAGGATTATTGTATTATCAATCATATCAAATATTGCTTTTTTTATATTAATACTTTCATTAAGACAAATGTTCACTTAAAAAAATTAAAGTGTCTTTTCCCTTTAAAATAATTCAGTAATACATTAACAAGATTGCAATCCTACTTTATCATTGGACTCTAACATTCCACTCTGCATGAAATCATCCATATCTAGAGCTTCTTCATCTTCATCTTCTTCGTCATCCTCAACTGCTTTACTGATAGGCTTTGATGCAGAATCCTAAAAATTAAATCAATAGTGCATTAATGAATGTTTAAAGACACTACAACAAAATTAAGAATCTTTAAAGACATTGCAAGCTAGTAAACAAACAATCATAAGTGATTTAAAACATTTATTTTGGCTCTACCCATTTACTCTATGCTTACAGATTTGAGTCAAGTCTGTAATAAATCTCTTATTAGATACCCCTTGAAAGGTTTGAGTTTTTCAATTTTAGGGATATCGATTACATTTCAAAATATATAACATAATATAATTATCTTCTGCACAGAATTCTAACATTAATAGACCATTTTTTTAGCCCTTAGAGCAGGGACGGGCAAACTTTTTTGGTCGCTGGCCAAAAATCGAAAAAAAAAAAAGTTGGCGGGCCAAGATAAATTTTTCTAACATTTTAAAAACAATGAACAAGTATTACAATTTAAATATGTTAATGAGATGAATGAAATTGTAATTTCATTTTTAAAAGTTTCTTATATTGAGGTTCGAAGTGAGTACTGATTCTAAGGAACAAGATTAAATGCTCACCTGTCAGCCTACTTCTGAAATAATTCTTTCTAAGGTTCATAGTTGAAAACATTTGTTCACATATATATAAGATGAAGCAAATGTAGCACTGATTTTCTGGGCATGAGATATTAAATTTGGGAAACTTACTTTCGATAATGATTTGTAAAACTCTGTATGTTTGGCATATTTAGCAACTTTGATTTGCTTTTTCCGTCGATTTGTTTTGTGGAACAAAAATAGAGAAATTAAAAGATCATCAGTCCTTTGTAAAAAAAGGAAGGAAAAAAATATTTAATCAAAGTATAAAAAGAAATGGATTTATAATATATATATATTTCTTTTAATTTACCTTTTAAGGCAAAATTAAAATTCTATCCGCAGGCCGGTTAGAATCTTACGACGGCCGGAGTTGGCCCACGGGCCATAGTTTGCCCATCCCTACCTTAGAGCATTCACTGGTGTGAGTACAGTCATCATTTTATTTTATAAATGCTACTTCAATTTCATACCATCAAAAATTACTTTCTTATTCTAAATGAATTACACTATACTTTCTTACAATTATTTTCACTTGATCCAAACCTATCATTTATGCATACATACATACTATATAAGTGTCAGTGTGTGTGTGTGCGATTAATATTTATATGACTTTTTGACATAAACATTTTGTAACAATTTTTATTTACAAATATATAAATATTCAAATATATTTTGTGAGTTTTTATACATTATCAAGCAAAAACCATTGATATATAGTCAAAAGCAATTTTAAATGGAGCATTGTTTGGTAATCCTATAAAATAATTTCAAATTCTTCCCACAAGTATTCGCAAATATCTTGATAACTAACAAGAAACTGCTTAAGTCACAAAAATAAAATCCAATAATAATAAAATAATATATATATATATATTTTGAAAAATTCATGTATAATGAGATAAGCTGCCAGAAAAGCTATGGGAAGCTGTAGGCAATATATCATTGAATTAATTTAATCCAATAACAAGCTTTTGCTAAATTTTCCATTATCCAGGATCATTCAGACCCATTTCCTAGAAGAGCCTACACCAATTTGGTTTCAACTTCATGAAAGGGACTATATTTCAACAACATACTACTTAATCTTTAACTATATAAATAGCATCAAACTATGTTGAATTCTCTCTTTTTTTGCCATGCTCTAATTCATTACAGGATTCCTAATGAATACTTCATCTCTTTCAAATAAAAAAAAAATATTGCAGCCTTCAAAAAGATTCCTTTTAATTTTATGAAATCATGCTACTTGGAAAAACTGATGTACAGTAGGTATTCTTTTCCCACTAGTGCAGGAAAGCTGTGCAACCGTTTCAGAAACACAGGCACAAAATTTCAGATTAATCAATAAATATTTTCTGATTTCTCATTGGGGTCTAAATATGCAAAACTAGCTGAAAATGATATACATTTCCAGTTTTCAGTGATTTTTTATATTTTCGCCTTTTTCTTCTCGCTAATGTGGAAAGATTCGAAAAACATATATAAGAAACATAAGTGCATAGTTTTAAAATATATAGTAAATATCTAGTAGTTCAACTTTCAAATTGCTAAATAAATGGCATTAAAAAAAATAATGTAAAATAATTGCTTTGAATAGAAGTAAGAAGGTAAATAATTAGCTCTTCTTGTTAGATATATAAAAATATGAAATACATTTAACACCAATTTCATATATTCTGCACATCTACCTGATTAGTATGTTGGAATTTGTTTCAACTTCTCAAAAAGACTAACAAAAACAAGTAATTGGCGTTTGTACAAATGCTTTTAATACCAACAAAAAATTAATGATCCATATGTTCTTAAAAACTGTAAAAAACACACCTACATTTATCTTAAAGAATGTACAAACACACTTTTGCAGAATTTATAAGAATCAAGCAAGATCTTGTATACAAATAACTACGTTAAAATTTCAGGATTCCAAATTGGATTATAAATTGTCTGCGTATCATAGGAACAGCTGGAACAATAGTTCAATTTTCAGTTACAAAATTAAATTAGAAATATTAAATGATTATATACACCTTCCTTAAAGAGGAAGGCTCAGGCACCAATAAACAAATATAAGTTATGATTTGTAACCCCTACTTGTAGATTTTAAAATGGTTCACAATAATGCCTTTTTATTGAAAATTTTCTCACAGATTAAGTGTATTGTATAAAAAAAAGTATTGTATTCTCTAATATTTATTTCAGACATACAAATAATTTTATAATACTTGAGGTATGGGAAGGAAAGCTTTAAAAAATTCAGCTGTTTGTTAGAATTAGAAAAACAAAAAAATTTTGAAAATTTTTCAAAAAATAAGATTTTAGAATAAAAGTATTTGTTCAATTTCAGTAAAACATGTGTAACCTTTAATTAAGAACATCTACATTAATTAAATGAATAAATGAAAAAGTTACAAAGAGAAAGCATGACAATAAAGAAAATGGAAAAAAAAAAATTGTATGACCCATTTTCTAATATTTGTCTTTGGTAGAATTTGTGTTACAAGTTGTAGCATTCAGCAGCAATTGTGGAATTGTTTTAAAGTTTTTTTTTACTGAAATGAAATGATTTGAAAATTCTGAATAGTTAAAAAAATAAAAAGGATTATAAGAATCTTTTATATATTACCGTAAACTTAATTGAATGCAAAACTCATACCATTTCTTAAAACGGAAAATTATATTAGTGCAATTAAATGGCTATTTGTTATAAGATTAATCAAATGTGCCTTTTCATAATTGCAACAAATAACATCTTTATTATACACTTAATAAAAAATGAACATGTGTATTCTATTGTTCATTTTAAGACAAATTCAGAAGACATTTATTGATTATTCTAAAATTTTGTATTTACAATTCTTCTGTGCTTTTTCAATTTTTGCTAATGAGAAGGAAGAAACGGAAATTAAAAAATATAGAAAATGAAAATTTATATCACTTTCAGATAATTTTGCATATTTAAACCCAAAATGAAACTGAAACACTTCTTAATCACTCTAAAATTTTGCACTTATGTTTTGAAACCATTACACAATTTTTCCGCACTAGAACGATAAGAATATCAACAAAAATTTTAAGCTCTGCCATAATGTACAGATTGTAGGCTACAATATTGTGCCTAAAAAATTCATATTGCCATTCTACTTAGAAAGTCATAAAATAAGTCAGTTTTGAAAGAATTTTAAGATTTTGCAGAAAGGTTAATATATGAAACATGATTCAACTCTATTTAAAATATAACATTTAAATAAAAAATATTTTATTTATTATTTTGTAATTTATTTCAAACCTTTAAGCACCTTTAAAACCTCAAAAATCATTTTATCAATCATGCTAGGGAAGTTACAATTTCAATCTGATTTATAATTATATTTATTGATTAATTAAATACTCAATTCTTTTGACTAATAAGATCAGCAAATCAACATTTGCCTATTTTATAAGGTTACCAGAAAAATAACAGAGGATATAATTTGAAATCTTTTTCAAGTGTTACATTAAAGGTGTAATAATCTTTTGCATTTTTTCAAAGAATACTTATTTTCAAAACAAATAGTCATTTCAGCTTATATTGACCATTGTGTTACACAACAGTTTTTTTTTTTTTTTCTTTTTACGTACACAAAAATAAATGTTTTATTTTGTGATATTTTTCTTACTGAATCCTCACAAAAAATCTTAAAGTAATCAGTTAGATTGGTGCTGGATTATAGAATATGGAATTCAAGAGCATTTACTGTAATAATGCTGCTCTGTACAGTACATAAAAAATCTTACTGAAACTGGGACTGTTATATACATACATACATTATATATATAAAGAAGTATGAAGTGATGCAGAATTTATTATTACATTATAAATATATTAATTTAGATATTTACTAACACAGTATTTAATGAGTTTACAAGCAACACAACATTATAATAAGCAACAATTTTCAAATTCTGTTTATTAAATAATTGATAGGTAATTTTATAATACAAGGCAATGCAAATGAGAACATAATTTCTGGGGAAGCAGGTATCTTAAATTGCTTAAAAGAATATTAAAAAAAATTTTGATGCCTTTTTTCCACTCATGAAAATTAATTTGTATTTTGTTTGTATTCCATACATTTAAATAAAATTTAAGCACTTGTTGATTTTTTAATTAAAATTAGCATAATAAAAATAACATGAATAACATGCAAATAACATAAAAAAAGAAAATAGCAATATTTTATCATTGGAAAAATAATGTGACTGGCAAAAATTTAAAAAAAAAAATTAAATAAAATGTTGTGTACTTTTACCTTTTTAAAATTTAAGTTACAGGCATTATATTCATTTTCTTAACATGAAAATAAATAAACTCTTACATAGAAGGTAAATATAACAAAATTAAAACAATTTTTATGAATAGCATAGCAAAAAAATATATATATATATTTATTAATGTATATTCTTGTAATTAAAAACCAATACTCACATTAGGCTGAACAGTCATTTCATGAACTTGATCAGCAAGAGCAGCTACAGCACTGTCTAAAATTAAAATAATAATTACAAAGAAGCAAAAACAATTTCATTAATCAAAGTAAATTTTAGAAAAACAACAATGTAATATTACATAAATAGTTTACTGCACAAATTAAGAAATAAACTTTATTATATTATGCAACAAAAAGAAAAAATTTGAAATATTTTTAAATTTATAAATGCAATAATTATACAGTTATTAGAAAAAAAAAATTCAGCTATCTATATGTTTTCCATTGAAAGCATTTGCTTTAGGTTGATTTGAATCATAAGACATCTTTAAAAAAAATAATCAGGCACAAAATAGCATTAAAAATAAAATTTTCATTAATATTTTTGAAATAGGTGAGAGAAATTTTCATTTTAAAAATACAAATTGACATATTAAACAATTTTAGCATAAAATTATAAAATAGCTAAATTTTTATAAACCAAATTTTATTGAAATAAAAATTGGTTTTTTTTCACTGGACAATTTATCATGACTTTAAATAATAATAATAATAATAATAAAAACTTTAATGGGAAAATATGTTGGCAGTTATAGAAAAATAATAGCATTAACAGATTCAAGAAAAAATTGTTATTGAAATAAGTGAATGAAATCACTTTCAGTTAAAAAATAAATTGCTAAATTTCAATTAAAAATTGATACTGAGACTTTCTTATAAAATATAAATATATATTATAAATATCACTTTAAAAAAACTTGTATTTTCAGTGTATTTCAAATGACATGAATGAACAGAAATAAAGTAATTTTAATAGAAAACATCAGAATTATGGAGTTATGAAAGCAGCTCCAAGTATAAAATAACAAATTTCCTATATTATTTTGCTGGAATTTTGATTACATAATACATCACAAATAATTTAGGTGTAATAATGGTGTTTAAACTGCATAACCTAAAGCTCTTCTCATGATAGATGGATTATGTTATCATGGTTGTGATTAATATAGCGGTGATGGCACATGGGTGATTTATCAACAGGCATAATAATAAAAGTATCAATCACTTAGTTTTTATTTTATTTAAATACCAATTTAAATTCTGTATCTTTATTTACTTTAATGATTTAAAATTTAAAAAAAAAATCAAAACAATAAATAAAAAATTATACAAAATTGTGTAGTTGTCATGGTTAATATTTTATATTATAAATTAGTTACTAAATTTTTTGCTTAACTACAACTGTTAGATTAAAATATTTTATATGTGACCTGAGACAATGTTCCTTTAAATAAGGCACAAAAAGTTTAAACACTACTGATATGAAAGGTCAAATAATTTAAGGATTCATCACAGTTGAATACAAACTTTCAAATATAAAAACTAATTTATAATTTATAAATATATATAATTAAACCTGTATAATGATGAGTGTCTACCCAACCACCATCTTCATCATCCACTTCCAGAAGTTCTTCGTGATGTTCTGCATTCTCTATTTCCTTACATCGTTTGTAACAGGGCACTTGAAGAGACACAATCAAAAGTTTAGCATAATGGAAATAATTCATGAACATCATATATAATAATTTTTCTATTTGTTATAAATTACTTATTAAAATGTTTTAAAATATATAACATTTATTTTATTAAATTTCAATAACTTCATGTTTTTTAGGTAATGAATAATATAAAACCTTTTTTTTAATAAGGTTTTAACACAACAGATTAAGAAAATATGGTTACTTTGCATTTTAAAATTTAGTAGAAATAATACTGTAAGAACGAAAAGTCATTTTTATGATTGCTTGAATTGTCAAACCCTGGGCATTAGCACAACATTCTTGTGTGTTCCATAAATTGCTTACAATAATTATAATATTATTTGTCTGCTTTGTAAATTTAAAAAAAAAAAAACTAATAGAATTAAGTACAATAAAATAATAATAAGGAGTGATTATTTGTTTTATGAGGCTATGTGAGTCAAACTGATTCATGGAATCTGTTGTGAATATGAACAAACCTCACAAATCCCGAAACATGTTGCCTCACATGCTTTACGATAGTATAATCAAAAAGGTTTTGGATTTATGCTATATTTGCATATCTTTTGTAAATAATTAATTTTTGAATAAATGCAAACAATAATGTTAAATTTAATTATTTTAAAATATAAAGAAAAAGAAATAATTAAACAAAAACATTTTACAATTAAAATGCAAATTACAGAGAATGTAGTTTTCTTTAAGCAAATAATAATAAAAAATACAAAAAAATCAAACAATTGCTCGATAGAATCACAGCATAAAATAATTAGCATTCATTAAAATAATTTATAAGAATTGAGTAATAACTTTCTTCAAGCAATACTTAATTAAACATATACTTGGAAGTCAAAATTTTTAATATTTAATATAAACTTCACTATTTCATGGCAATCTAAGTGGTTAATTGGTTGTTTTGAATATATGTAACATATATTTTTAGGATTAAAAATAAGCATTCATAGAAATATAGTACAATCTTTCCACTTTCATGGTTTTGATATTTACATATTCTAATACATCTTTGTTGATTCTTCATTATAAAATAATCGAAACTAAAAAAAAAAAATTTTTTTCTTCTTTTTCTTTTTGAAATTAAAATAATTTTTGCATGCGATTCTATTTAGAGAGATGGACAAATATTTAAAGTTTTTCATGGGTACAGCTACAAAATGACAATTCAATATTATTTATTTATTTTTATTTTTTTGTCAAATGGAGAAACATGAGAAAGACCTTTGACCTGGAAAGATGAGAAAAATCCTTTTCACTCGCATTTAAGTACTTTCTTGCTAGTATACATGAGATATATTTTTGAAATTATTTCAAAATATATTGAATGTTTTATTCAAATGTTCATTTATACCAGTAAATGCTTATAAAATATTTCTAAATAAAACATATTTCTTACTATCCTTCTTTATATTTTAGACACAGCCAATCATTTTCACGTCTGAAGTGTCTGATTTCCTTACAATGCAAGCAAACCTCTTGGACAACCTACATTTATTCTTTTATCTCCAACTAGTCATTTAAACATCATCCTAAAATCTCTGTTCACCTTTATGATCAAAGCTTCCAAAGTAAGCTTTAGAAAAAATACATTTTTAATTAAGTTGTATGACTACTTAATTAAAAATCTATTTGAGCATTATAAGGCATAGCATTGGAAAGATAACCTTTTATGCTCCTGAAACTTCACATAAACAGTCGATAATAGTAATTAATCGTTCAACATTTTTCTTTGCAGGTAATTTTTCTCTTCTAACAGTGTTTTTACTGGTGAATCTTTTGTCCTATTATTGTTTGCCCTGTCTTACACTAGATCATCTTTAAATTTTGTATGGGTTTCTAGTCAAGATAGTATGAAAAAAAGAGAAAAAAAAACGAGTCAGCAAACTCACTAACTACAATCCCATCAGCTAATCATATCTTACAAAGGAAATCACAATACATTGTTACTCTTTTGTAAAAGTTATTAAGAGAAAAAGCTGAAGAGGCATGACTAATTAACAAATAGGTTAAGGATTTTTCCTTCTTTAAACAGCATCAAACCTAAAACCATCTGTTACCGCTGAATAGGAAAAAGGATGTACTGTTTTGTTTTTATATAAAATCTATTCAAGAGTTAAATTCTATAGATTAATATCTAGTTAAGGTTCTCTTCAATGTGTCCTTACTGCAATTGTTCAGAAACTATAGAGCACATCTTATTTCAGTGTAAGCAATATGTTGAACAAAGAAACAAAGTTCCAGAAAATTTTGCTTCAACATATTACCATTCTCCTGTATTTTTGATTTAACTAAAGAAGGCCCATTATAAAATTAAAATAGTATTGCGCAAAAAAAACATTGAGTTTCAAAACTTGTCAAACATGTAGCAGGAAACTGCAGCTGTTGCAGGTGAAGAACTTTGCAGGTGAAGATATTGTTTTTTCTTTGAATATATTTTGATTACACATTGTAATTCATGAGCTTGTTAATTATTCTTTATCAAACCAATTTGATAATTTGAGATTAAGTAGTCAATAAGTGAGCATAAATCTCTAAGTCAAAATAAGAAAATTATGAATCATTCATAAATAATTTTATATTGGAAGGATTTCAAACTGTTATTTAAAATGAAATTAATGATTTAATTTGAAATTCTGAAAACACAATGTTCTATAACACATTTTTCACTAAGCACTCTTGAGCCAAAATTTTAATAAGTCCATGTACATACATATTCCACACAAAATATAATATACTCAGAAAAATAAGCATTCATGAAAGAATAATAAGCCTTTCTTTTTATTTATAGTGCAAATTTAAATGCATAGAAGATATAATCTGTGGATATATACATGAGCTAAAACTCAATCAATATGAGAATAGCAAGTGCAATATGAATTTCGTAATTAAAAAAACTCTAAACAAGACATTAAATATCTGAGAAACTGCATGCACAACAATAACAAAATCAATGGACTAAAAATAATAAAATTTACAATTTTAAAGCATGAGCTAAAACTCAATCAATATGAGAATAGCAAGTGCAATATGAATTTGTGTGATATGGATACAAAACTGAAAAACAACAGGTTTTTAAAAAAAAATGCCAAAATATCAACTTTCTTTATATGTATTGTCCAAAATTTTTAAACGTTGTCTTAATTTCAATTCATGAACTACAGTTACATATTTATTACAATTTACAATTATACATATAATGCTGACTTCATTGCTATAGTAAATATAAGCTATGATGGTACATACCATTCCTAGTCACTAGAAACTGCTTATCAGGAGGCAAATATGGTTTCAGATTAGCTTCATCCCCTTTTGCCCACTGCCATGTGGGATAGTGATGAACTAAGTGATCTCCAGCATATACAAACTACACATAAAAAAAATATATATTTAATAGACATAAATATGTAATAGTGAGAATCTTGTGAAATTTTTTCACATTTTACAATATTTGAATAGATAAATTTAAAATTATGCCACTCAAATGTCTTTAAAGATATTTTGCACTAAATCAATCCAAACTGAAAACAGGATTAAATAGGTTGACAATCAAGAACATTTGATTATTTTCAAATCAAAAGATTATATTTCATTTTCACATATATTTCTTAAGTAATAATGAACTAGTATCTGTTATATACTTCTATATTAATCATTAATATTTTTCAAATATTTTTAGAAATATAAATTAATTTTTAAACATTTTTAAAATTTCAACACTTTGGTTATACAACTTTGCAATGAAATAGTATTTCAATAGATACAGTTTAATATATAATATACAAGGGATTTAATACAAATAACAATCCTTTAATTAATTTAAAAATTTAATTAAGTAATGTTATTTATTTTTCTTTTTTATTAAAGAAAATAATTTTAAAAAGTTATTCATATTCAAATTGTGATATTGAGAAGTTTCAAAACAGGTAAATAAATGTGATATTATTATGATCAAATTCTCAAAGTTTACATATAAACTATTAAAAGTTTTAAAAACTGCATATCATGAATGCGAAACTTGCAATAGGATTTCAGAAATTCATTTATTTATGATGTAGTACTGAATCTTACATTTTTAAAGTTATATAAGATTAACTGTGTATCATTTTTTTCATGGCATACTGTATTATGGTTAAATTTAAGAAGTTTAATCAATTTTAGGAAGGATAGACATTTTATAGTCTATGAAGTATAATATTTAAAGAAATGTCTAGGATTTTTTAATAAATTATTATTATACATGTCAGTGAAAAAAGTTATGCTATTAAAGGATTAATACCAAATAAATTAAAACTCTAGAAACTTAAATTTTGTGGGCAATAAAGAATGTTACATAATAAAATTATAAAACACTAGGTGATAAAAAAAATGTACTTAGATATAAACTAAATTCAGCATTTAACATCAGAAAATGTTTATAAGTTTTCCAAAATAAAATTTGTTGAAAAATGTTTCCTTAACATTTTAAATCTTGGAATGTATGTGTATTAGGTTTGGGCAGTAAGTACTAGATACCTAAATATTGATTTAAGTCTAAAATCACATATCTGTAATCATTATTCTTACATTAACAGAATTTCACTTCAAAATATTGATGTTTTGCAGCATCAATAACATGATTTCAATGTCCAAATTAAAAAAAAAAAAAAGATTTTCAAAAACAGTATGACCCTTCGAAGTTGATCAGAATCTGAGCTGTGCTATATTGAAAAGCAATTTTCTTGTTTAACATTAATGTCCAACATCAGAACAGCTAATGCTCAAAATTGGGAAATATCACTGGATAAATATAGGAAATCACTAGATATATAATGATTTCCTGTATTTTATTGGCAGTGCTTCTGTATAATTCTGTGTAAATTTAATGCAGCATATATTACGCAATTTTATCTTTTTCAACTTATTGAAAGACTGCAATTAGAGAGTGTTTGGCAAGTTATTTAATTTTTATTATTATCATTAAGAAATAAAATAAAGCTTGTCTTGTTAACAAAAACAAAAAATAATTTTATATAAAATTTCACTTTATATAATTTAAAAATGTTTTATTCAAATGTTTAATACTTCTATATATTTAAATTTTATAGTAATTATATGATCTATACTTATTTAATGATGCTTTTACTTTCCCATATATATATATAACTCATAAGATGAAAAGTTTTTAGAATTAATTTAAATTTAAAAGATAATTTTTTATTTAACTCAAAAAGGTAAAAAATTTGAATTTAAAAACAATATAGGCAATAGGCTAACAATATCAATCGGTTAAAAATCATTAAAAGGATTAGATTTAACTTACAAATTTGTTTCTGAATAAAAATTATCTGCTGTTTTCCAGAAATACAAATTTGCATTATAGAAATTAGTACTTATATAATGTTATCTCAATCAAAATGATCTTTCTTCCTTAATTTTATAAAAAAGATTTATTCTTGTATATTGTTTTACTTCATAATATTTAACTAATAACTTCATAATAATTAATAAAAAGTATAGTAAATGTTTAAAATGCCAGGGAGGATTATCTTATTTATTGCTTTATTATTGTGTGATTATTTTAATTATTAGAAAAAGGCGAACCTCTACCAGGAGTAAACTAAATGAATGCAATTAATTATTTAGCATTAAAAGAAGATAAAAAGTGATATTTTACAATGAAATATGCAAAATCACATGAGAAAAAGGAGATGAAATTATTCCATTTTTCAAAACAAATTATGTTGTAGACATCAAAATGAAAGGTCAAGTAAATTAAAATGAAGATAATTCATACTAGAAAATAATCTATAAAAACTAATTTTAAAAAATAAATAATATATATATACACAGACATATATACACGCACACATACATACACATATATATGCGAATCATATATATATACACACCCACACACATGCATATATATACACACATGCATATATATACACACACACATGCATATATATACACACACACATGCATATATATACACACACACATGCATATATATACACACACACACACACATGCATATATATATACACACACATGCATATATATACACACATGCATATATATACACACATGCATATATATACACACATGCATATATATACACATATATACATACACACACATAATATATATACACACATTTTAAAACCGATGTGAAGAATTCCGCAACATTTAATGCTTTCCCTTTGACATTGTCTATAACACTCTGCATTTTAAAAGTAAAAGTAAAGCATAATGCTAATTTAGATATTAATATCATTTATCAATATTCTGAAGCAATCTGTATATTCTGAAACAATAACATATGCGATTAAGTATGACATTAATATAAAAAATTTAATAATGTAAAGAAATATTGAAAATGTAGAGTAATTAAAATTAACAAACTCATAAATTAAAAAAAAAGGGATACACAAATAAATAAAAATTTTTTTTTAATATTTTATAAAAAAAAGATAGAAGTAAAATGTTTCTAATATTACCTCATCTGGAGTTAAGACACCAGTTTCTTTAAACTTTGATTCCTTTATAAAAGAAAGAAAATATATTTCAAGATAAATAATTCTTTTAAAACTAAATAACTTCTGTGAAATCTTTACATTAAAAATATTGAAGAAAAATAGAATTAAAGGAATTTTAAATAATAAAAACATAAATAATATGAGAAAAATTCAATATACAATAAAATATTTTTGCTTGCAAGATTTAGCATAGCATTTGATATGAATAAAAGAAATTCACAGATATTTTTACAAGTAGATAATTTGTAATTTCTACTTATAACAAAAGTGCCCATTATAATAAAGCATAAAAAATAAAATGATCTCATTTTTTTTTCCCCAAAAAATTAAAAGAAAACATTGTAAAACTTTCAATGTATGTCACAGAAAACAATATTAAATTTAAATTATTATAATTAAAAAAATTATATTAAGATTAAAAAAAGCCATTATTACATTAAATTGCATAAACATTGAAAAGTTTATTCTTAGTCAGTAGACTTTATTTGATTAATTAAATACTATGCAAATTCAAAATTTTAATGCACATCAGTTGATTTTTTTTTTTTTTTTTTTACCCTTGACTCACTAGTAATATCACAAAATGTGGACAGACATAAGATAACAGACATATAAATAATTATTATTACAAACTATACAATACTGAAAAATAAATATTTAAATTAAATTGCATTTATAACACTACTTGCTTTATCATACACAATGAAATTATAAAATCAAATAAAGAATATGATAATAGTACTGCCAAAATAAATGACAAGCCTAGAAAGCAATCTAACAGTTTTTAAAAATCATCCTACGATATTGCGAAAATCTTACTTTTAAAACCGGTGTGAAGAATTCTGCAACATTTAGTGCTCTCCCTTTGACATTGTTTATAACACTCTGCATTTTAAGTAACTAATAAATAAATAAATTCTTATTTAAAAAAAAAATTATTTCTCTGCAACTAATTACGTATAATAAATCCCGTGACAGATTATCGCAGTTTCGCTTTTTTCCTAGACAATGTCATGAATATTTCCACAAACACCGAGTTGAAATGTATAGTAGTAAGAAACTATATTATAACAGATTTTCGACGCACATGAACTATAAATGCACATAAAACTTTTTGCAAAAACTTATATTTCGACTGCAAGGTACCATATTAATTACATTAAAAGTATTGAAAATATATTATTATGAATGATTACTAACTCTCCAGGGTACTTTAGAAATTATGACATTCGTCACAGTCTTGCCTTCCCTAAAATTATATAAATAAATTTCCCTAGTATTCAAAATTTTATGCTGAAGCTTGATGAAAATTTTTATGCAGATCTTGAACATCTACCGAATAATGAAATTCGTAATAATTCCTGAGATACGATTGCACTCTGCTGGAAAACGTTAGTCAACCCAGGACGATTCTATATAACTTGCTGTTTTCCTGGGCGAGTTTGTTCTGTCGTCATGCGCATTGTCTTAGGGCTGTTTGGTTGCGGGTTCGACCCTGACGTGTTCCTTTAGTCATCAATTCGAGCAATGGCTACCTCCCCCATTGTGCTTTTTACCTTATTTCTTCTTTATTATTTATTAATGCTAATAAAAAAAATACCAAAGAATTTCTAATTTCATTCTCATTTTTCGCATGTTTATTTACTTTTTACTGGAACAGACCCTAATCACTTGTTCGTTTTTTAATAATTAATGTTTCAACCATCAATGCTTTTTATCGCAAAGACAAGAATTCAAGGCCCCTGTGGTACCAAAGCACTCCGTAAATCCAGAACTGACTCAAGAACTTGTAGCGACACCTATTGATGTAAAATGGAATACAAATTGAACGACGTCTACTTTCACTGTTAAAAAAGGGAATTTTCCCGCTAGAATGAAAGCAGAACGTAGTTGGCGTTCGAAGTAGAATAAACATGTTGTAATTGTGAAAATTGATTATCGTCTTTTATTTTGCCGTCTGGATTTTAATAACACTACGCAACCTTTACAAAGCCGCCACAAACTTATAGTAATATTGTTATATTGTAATATTAATAATTATAATATTAATTAGTAATATTGTAATATTATACTGTTATACTAACGTATAGTAATATTGTACTGTTATATTACTTTCCCTCAACGATGCAACCTGATGAATGATTTAACCATACCAAACTATCAACAAAAAATGCAAAATACTCTTTAAATTAGAAGAAAAACAATTTTAGGTAAAACACTCCAAAAACAAATGAAAAAAAAAACTTCTCCTAAAACTCTTTTTTTTTTCCTTTGAAAAAATAAAATGGTATTTTTAATATATGTATATAAATGTCTTAACCAATTTAAACCGAACGGCGGGTTCGATCCTGACCTGCTCCTTTAGTCATCATTTCTAGCAGCTGCAACTCCATCCTGTGGTGTTTTTTTTATTTTGGTCTCTTCTTCTTTTTCTTCTTCTTTTTTTTTTTTTTTTTAATTACTTACTTTACTTTTACTTTAAATTTCTTTTTTCTTAATTTATTATTTTTATTATTGAAATTCTCTGATATACTCGTTGCTCTTTTATTTTACTTTGATCTGGTGATTTGGAACGGACCTTGGATACTTACTGCTTTATTGTTTATTAATGTTTTGTATATCTCCATGTGACCTACTTTCAGCTAGGAATTTAGGCCCATAAAAGGCCACGGAACTCCGTAAACCTCAAACTGGCTGGTTTTAAACCGCAAATTCAATCTAAAACTTAAGAAGTGCGATTCTTCAATCGAAATGCGATGCAATGCCATTTTTCATCATTATGCAACAATTTGTGGCTCAAAACCTGAAATCTAAATGTGAAGAAAATATTCCAAGTACTGTATTCTAAAGGAAAAAATTGAAAATATCAATTTACGACATTGAAGGACATAGTGTTCCTTGAAGGAATTTTCCATCATTAATAGACCTTCTAACCATAATAATCAAAACACTTATAGAAATTTCTTCACCTCTACATACGTCAATCAAAGCTTCTCTTACGCCAATGCCACTGAAAATTATAAAATAATGTAATAATTCAAATGTTTACACATATTAGAGAGGTTTTTGCATACCGTATTTCGGACGTCCGTTAGCTTTTTCTCCCTAGTGCGCATGCTCATAGGAAACATTATTACAGATACGCATGCGCAATTTCCTATGAGCATGCACGCTAGGGAGAAAAAGCTAACGGACGTCCAAAATACGGTATGCAAAAACTCTCTATTATTAAATTCCTTCTATTAGCTCACATTCTCCATATATATATCTTGTTCAAATTTTCAATCGTTCATAAAACACTTTTTATTCATCCACTCAAGTTCAAATATATTTTTTTTGAACTTGTAGTGGATGACACTGGATGTGAATACAGTTTTTTCAAATATTAATTTATTAATTAAATTTAATTAATAAATTTGAGGGGTTTTTTAGATTTAAGTTGCATGTATCTACCAATAGATGGCGCCTGATAAACTTAAAAAAATGAATGAAAATTATTTATAAAGGACTTCCTGCAATATAATGAGAAAAAAAAGAAGGAATTGAATTGAATTTTTTTTTTTTTTTTTTTTTTTTTTTTATATATATTACTTGTTTTCTTTCCTCTTTGGTATCAATCTGCAATTAAACTACGCATTTGTTTCTTATTAATTTCATGTTTAAGTTTGCCCAAATTCTGTATTCACCCTAATAATAATATTTAAAGAAAAAAAAATCATAAAATAGGGCTCTTAATTTTAAGAAGAAAAAAAAAAAGATAAAAATGCGGAAAGATAATTTTTTTAAAGAAAATAAGAACTTTTAAAATTCGGTACAACTAATGGCCAATTGAGTTAAAGAATAAAAAACCGGGAAAAAAATAATTTAGGAATGTTTGTTTACAAAGTAAAATGTAAGCAATGTAAAAGGTACACTGTGGATGAGAAATGGAATTGAAATTGATTTGTTTAGAACATGTTATACTTTAGATATTGTGTAGAAAAACTTCTTTAGCGTTGAATGAATGCATTAAAAGATTGAAATTAAAAAGCGGAATTTTAAGAAACAGGATAAAAAAATATATATTATTAGACACAAAATATTTCGGAAATAAATAAATTTGTAAATGTAATGTGTTGTTAAATATGTTCATGCATTATGTGATATTTTAATATAAAATGAAAAATGAGTATTAGAGAAATAAATTATAAATACTGAAGATATAAAAGGCCATACATAAATTAAACATAATATAATATGAAATATACGCCACTTTTAGGTTCAATTTATTAAATAAAGTTTGTGTTATTAAAAAAAGGTGATTATTTATTTATACAAAAAAAAATATCTATTAAAATGAAATTCTTTAAATTAATTTTTTAAACACACTTGTTTAATTTAAGGAATAATAAGTAATAAAAAAAAATTTTTTTCTTAAGGTCAATTCCTACTTTTTTTTCACTATATTGCAGGACTGTATTGTCCTTTATAAATAATTTTCATTCATTTTTTTAAGTTTATATGGAGTCATCTATTGGTAGATATATGCAACTTAAATCTAAAAAAAACTATAATTAATTAATTAAATTTAATTACTGAATTAATATTTGAAAAAACTGTATTAACATCCAATGTCATCCACTGCAAGTTCAAAAAAAAAATGTATTTGAACTTGAGTGGATGAATAAAAAGTATTTTATTAACGATTGAAAATTTGAACAAGATATATATAGGGAGAGTGTGAGCTAATAGAAGGAATTTAAGCACCCTGACCTGTTCCTTTAGTCATCATTTCTAGCAGCTGCAACTCCATCCTGTGGTGTTTTTTATTTTTTGGTTTCTTCTTTTATTTTTTAATTTAAATTTCTTTTTTCTTAATTTATGTTTTCTATTATTGAAATTCTCTGATTTACTCGTTGCTCTTTTATTTCATTTTGATCTGGTAATTTGGGACAGACCTTGGTTACTTACTGCTTTGTTGTTTATTAATGTTTTTTATATCACCATGTGACTTACTCTCAGCTAGGAGTTTAGGCCCATATAAGGCCATGGAACTCCGTAAACCTCAAACTGACTGAATAGAAGGAATTGAAAAAAAAAAAGAGAAATTAAAAAAATAATGAGAAAACAAAAAAAGCCTGCGTCCGTCTCTTTTGGAAGGACTGCCGATATTATGGATGCTGCTTTAATATATATATAAAATAATAGTAAATAAATATATAAAAAAAGTAAACAAATTCTAATATAAAAAAATAAATAGTAAAATAATTACTAAATATTATAATAAATATTATATTATTTAGTAATAATATAATTATAATAAGCCGATATATGGATGCTGCTTTAATATATATATAAAATTGTAGTAATGTCGAAATTAAATATGCATAATAATGATATAAATTAATTCATACTACTTTAATAACATTAACGTTTACTATTGTCACAAAAAAATTTATAAAATACTTAGAAATAAACGAATAATTCAAGCATGTGGCACTTAAAACAGCAACGAGTGATTCGAGAGATGTTTACAGTTCGACTGCCGCAGTCCAATTGACGCGGAGAGTGTTTTGCTGTTTCCCACCTTCTGTGTTCCTCAGCGTAGCGACGTATCGCACAATACTTTTGCATGTATCCGCTTTGTTTACGTTTCGCGGTGGAAACAAATCATCACTTATCATTTCCTTTTCAGCATCTATCTTCTTGGCTCCCACCGTTCAGCGTAACCCTTTATGCACTACTTGCTTCACTAGGAGTTTACACTCTGTTTACTTTTTCAGTAGGTTTGGCATCGACAACTGGTCCCTAATTATACCGAATTTAAGCTTAATTTTAAATTCTTTTATTTTGAATTTTACTTTTTTTATTATTAGTATTTTTAATCTTTTTTTTTTTAGTACCATTTTAACTGAATTTTTGAAACTTTATCTGGTATTTCTACTAACATTAATTAAGCAGCCAATTAAAATTTAAAGCATATCTATGAATTAAGATGAGGAGGTTTAAGGGGCATTTCCCCCTGTTGGTACTCCGTAATCGGTACGCCAGTTGCCAGCGGTGGGAACACTACAAAAATATATAAAAATAAATATATAAAAAGTAAACAAATTATAATATAAAAAAATATAATAAATATTTATAGTAAATAAAAACTTAATAATAGTTTTAAAAACTAAAAACGTTCGCGCCAACGCGCAAGTATACCCCTAGCGGCGAAAATAGAGTGTGTGTACGCATGCGCCTGCGAGCGCATAAGTGTGAGTCTTCAGTGTAACGCCAGAGAGGCAAGAGAGAACATCACGGCTACGAGTGGCTGTGACTGTAATGTAAATAAAGTGTTGTTACGTTTGCATTGTGATAACTTATTGTGTAAGTGTGTGAGTGTGATACAGTCCGCTTGTGAAAGAAAACATGTATGAGTGGTGTCAGTGCTATTGACGACAACATTTTGATCCTAGCAGAGCCGGAGAGTGGCTCAAACCTGTGGATAACATAAGTCAAGAGAAAAGCTTTGTGAAAGAAGTAAGTGGAAAAAACTTTTAAATCCATATATTTAATATTTTGTGCAAACATGTTTAAAGGTGCCAAAAAAGAAGATTTGCGGCTCATTGCCGCAGAAATAAATTTGATAGTATCTGAAAAATTAACAATTTCAGATTTATATGATGCAATTGAACAAAGTGATGTGTTTAAAAATAGACCAGACATGGTTAAAGACATTGCCAATACGATTATTGACAATCGTAAAAATGAGGAGCAACGGCAAATAGATCTGGAAAAAATAAAATTAGAGCGAGTTAAAAATGAATTAGAACTCGCAAAAATTAAAAATGAAAGTAAATCAGAAGTGTGTGAAAGTGAAGCCAAACCAGATACTATTGATCAAATAATAAAAAGTGTTCGAACTTTAACTGTCAGAATTCCCACTCGACCGGAAGGGTGGAGTTTTTCTTTAATTCTTTAGAACGCGCATTTAGTATTAAAGAAGTACCTGAGATATATAAAGCTGAGATTCTGTTAAATTTATTAGGAGAAAAAGCTTCTAATATAATAACTTATTTAAGTGGTGAAGATATAAAAAACTATGAGACAATTAAGTCAGTTGTGTTGCGAGAGTATGAGCCTTCACCACAAGCATGCTTAGAAAATTTTAGAAAAGCTGAGCGCTTAAATGAGTCGTATGTGCAGTTTGCGTCGCGCTTAACTACTAATTTTGAATACTATTTAAAATTAAGAAAAGTGTCGGATTATGAAACCTTAAAACAATTAATAGTTTCTGATAAGTTATTTCAAACTTTGGATAGAGAAATCGCATCTCACATAGGTATACGGCAAGCAGATAGTTGGTTCCCCCCAGTAAAATTAGCTGAAGAGTGTGATATTTATGTTGCATCGCGTGGAAAGTCAATTTACGAAGGCACAAGTAACTTTCAAAAAGTAAAACTAATTTTAGAAATTCGAAAATTGTGTCAAAAGTGTTTGTTTCGGACATTAAAGAGTCAAATTGTTTGTTATGTGCTAAAAGTCATCATATTTCTAATTGTCCAAATTATTTAAAAATGTCAGTGAATGAGAGAGTTGAACTTGTTAAACAAAACCATATGTGTTTTAATTGTTTACAGATTAATTGTTCAGTGTCTAAATGCAAAGCGAAAGCATCTTGTTTTTGTAAACGTAAACACCATAAAAGTTTACACTACCCTCGCAAAAGCGCAGAGAATCGCGATGAGTCATATCAGAAAGAACGTAATGAAATCGGTTCCAATACCCCGTTTTCCCCCCAGCTCAAGAGTTTTTACCAGCCGGTGAAAACACTTCTCCAAATAGTAATAAATTATTTGCAGCTACGAGCTTTATACCAAGTGGAACCAAAACGGTTCTATTGAGCACAGCTAAATGTTATTTAGATAATAATTCAGGAAATTCATTAGAAGTAAGAGCGCTCTTAGATCAAGGTTCAATGGCCTGTTTTATAACTAGAGAATGTGCTGATCGACTTAATTTAAAGAAAGAAAAAAACTAATCTAGTAGTATCGGGTTTAAATGACGCGTCTTTAAATATTAAAAATCAAGTTACTGCTAAATTAAAAAATAATTCAAATAGCTACGAAAGAGAGTTGAAATTTTTAGTTGTTCCCCGAATTACTAATGTAACTCCTAGTAAAATTTTAAAACTTAATATGTATGATTTAAGTAATATTGAGTTAGCGGATCCACAATTTAACATTCCAGGTAGAATTGATATTTTATTAGGCGCAGAGATTTTTTATAGCCTTTTGAGATCAGGACAAATATATCCCCCTGAATCTAACTTAGTTTTACAAAATTCGTGTTTCGGATATGTTGTTTCTGGGAGTGTTCCTTGTGATTTAAGTGAGAATATTCATTGTGGATTAATTAGAGATAATTATGAGCAGTTAGATAAAACTGTTAAATCTTTCTGGGAAATAGAAAACATAGAAATGGACATTCCTCCTAATAATGAAACTCGGATATGTGAAGAGCATTACAAAAATAATTTTTATAGAGATATAGAAGGGAAATATGTAGTTAAAATGCCCCTTAAAGAAGATCCTAAGTGTTTGGGAAAATCTAGAGATATTGCGCTAAAAAGGTTAGATTCCTTATGGAGGCGATTAGTGAAAGATCCTGACTATTTATTATTATATAAAGATTTTTAAGTGAATATGAAGAAATGGGTCACATGAATCAAATTAAAGAAAGTGAAGAAACTGAGGGTACTTATTATATACCCCACTTAGGTGTATATCGTCCCGACAAATTAAAAACAAAACTTCGTGTCGTGTTTAACGCGTCTTCCCTTACAACAGAAGGAAATTCGCTTAATTCTTTACAATATAACGGAGGGGTAATACAAGACGACCTTTTTTCAATTATGGTTAGATTTCGTAAGCACATTTATTCGTTTTCGGCCGATATTAAAAAAATGTATAGAACCATAAACATTTGCCCCAGTCAAAGAAAATTGCAGCGTATTTTGTGGAAAGACGGAATTAATGAGCCAGTTAAAGAATACGAACTCGCAACTGTCACATACGGAACAGTTAGTGCTCCTTTTTTAGCTATGCGCACACTTAAGCAATTAGCAATAGATGAGAAAGATAACTTTCCTGTATCGGCGCCTATATTGGCAGAGGACTTTTATATGGACGATGTCCTTTCCGGTGCAAATACTGTAACGGAAGCTCTCAGACTTACTAAAGAGTTAACAGAAATTCTGAACAGAAGTGGAATGCAGTTACATCAGTGGTGCAGCAGTGGAAATTTTCTGACGGAGAGTGACGAGGCTGATTACTCCTTTTCTCCAGAGGAAATAAAAACATTAGGAATAATATGGCAACCTAACAAAGATTGTTTTTCCTTCAAAGTGAAAGTAGACTGTGGTAATTCGTTTACAAAGCGTGCAGTGTTATCAACCGTAGCAAAGATTTTTGATCCTTTGGGTTTACTTGGCCCAATTGTGACAAAGGCAAAAATTTTCTTGCAAAAACTGTGGCTAATCAAACTGGACTGGAATGATAATTTGCCTAAAAAGAACTTGAGGAATGGCAGGAATTTCTTATAGCTTTAACAACTATCAACAACATTAAAATTCCAAGATGCATATGTATCAGTGAACCGATATGCATCGAACTTCATGGCTTCTCAGATGCTAGTGAAGTTGCCTATGGAGCAGTGGTTTATTTAAAATCTTGCAGTGCTTCTGGGAAAGTGTTTGTGAAACTAATTGCCAGCAAATCTCGAGTTGCCCCGATCAAAACTATTTCAATTCCTCGATTGGAGCTCTGTGCTGCCGTGCTGCTATCCAAATTAGTGCACAAAGTGAAAACATCTCTAAAGATTGATGTGTCTCGAACCGTGTTTTGGACAGATTCCAAAATTATCCTGGCCTGGATAATGAAAGAACCGTGTTACTTAAAAACATTTGTGTCTAATCGCGTATCAAAAATACAGCAATTTACAAATGTCAAAGACTGGAATTTTGTGCCGTCTGAAATGAACAGTGCCGACATCATTTCCCGTGGTCTACATGCAGATAAACTCCAAGAGAATGAGTTATGGTGGAGTGGACCACCATTTTTAGTGAACAACGAGTATCCTGGAGTTCCGGTGCGGCTTGTGGATGGAGATCTTACATCAAAGGACGAGGATATGATTTCGAGTGAGCTGAAGCTGTCAACAGCAAATCAAGTGTGTGCCGTGACTCATATTGTGGAGCCTTTAGATGTTATTAATAACTGTTCTTCATTTACAAAACTCAAGAGAATCGTCGCCTGGTGCAAAAGATTTATCAACAATACAAGAAATCCATTAAATCGAACTTCTGGTACTTTGACAACTAGTGAACTTTCACAATCATTAGTATGTATTGTTAAAAACATTCAGAAAACTGTCTTCATAAAAGAACTTCAAAGCTTGGAGAAGGGTACTTCTATCCCGAACAATAGTGAATTATTAAATTTGTGTCCCTTTCTAGATGATGATGGATTATTAAGAGTGGGTGGAAGACTCAAGAACTCCAACTTACTCTATAATCAAAAATGTCCACTAATTATTCCTGCTAAACATAATTTTACGTTTACTGTTATTAATCATTATCATTCTTTATATTTTCATGCAGGTGCTGAAACAACCCTATCTTTGATAAGAAATAGATTTTGGATTGTAAGAGGTAGAAATACTGTTCGAAAGATAATTTTTAATTGCATAATTTGTAAAAAAATAAATTCAAAAGGTTCCAATCAAATTATGGGACAACTACCAGCTGCCAGAGTGACTCCTACTCGTGTCTTTAATCGGGTAGGTGTGGACTTTTGTGGTCCATTTGAAATCAAAAATTTCACTGGACGAAGTAAACAGGTAAAAAAGATATTTGTGTGTATATATGTATGTTTCTCTACAAAATGCTTACATTTTGAAATTGTAAATGATTTAACTACTGCAGCATTTTTAGCAAGCCTTAAAAGATTTATAGCTAGAAGAGGTAAGCCTGCAGAAGTGTATAGTGACAATGGTCGAAATTTTGTTGGTGCCAATAGAGAATTAAAAGTGTTTCTCAAATCTTTATTTAAGTTTAAGAGTGCAGAAGAAATTGAGAATTATATGGCTAATGAAGGTATTAAGTGGTTCTTTAATCCCCCTGCTACTCCACACTTTGGAGGACTATGGGAATCTAGTGTCAAATCTCTTAAATACCATTTGAAACGTATTGTAGGGAAAACAATTTTAAGCTATGAAGAGTTTTTAACTCTTATTGTTCAAATTGAGGCAGTTCTTAATTCTAGACCTCTTTGTCCACTTTCAAGTGATCCAAATGATGTGGAAGCATTAACTCCTGCACATTTTTTAATTGGTTCATCTTTAGTTACATTGCCTGAACCTAATTTTAATGAAACTCCAATGAATCGATTGAGCCGTTGGCAATTGGTTCAAAAATGACTCAACATCTTTGGAAAAAGTGGTCATCGGAGTATTTAAATAAGCTGTTAAATAGACCTAAATGGTCTAAGGGTAAAGCAGATATAAAAGAAGGTGATTTGGTGTTAATTAAAAATCCTGATAATTATTGTCCTTTAAAATGGAATTTGGCCAGAATTATCAAAATTCATCCAGGTGAAGATAAAGTAACAAGAGTGGTTACTTTAAAAGATAAAAATGGCACATATAAAAGGCCAGTAGTTAATATCGTACCTTTGCCTAGTGTTAATGAGGAAAATTAATTTTTATTGTGTATTTTGTTTGTTATCTGCTTATTGTGTGAATATTTTTAGGAAAATGTATTTTTTTATTGTGTATTTTTTGTGATCTGCTTATTATGTGAATATTTTTAGGAAAATGTATTTTTTTTTATTGTGTATTTTTTGTGTGATCAGTGTATAAGTGAATAATTTGAGAATTTTGTGAAAATTTGAATTCTTAAAGAGTTGAATGTGAACATGTCAACGCCGGGCGGTATGTTCGCGCCAACGCGCAAGTATACCCCTAGCGGCGAAAATAGAGTGTGTGTACGCATGCGCCTGCGAGCGCATAAGTGTGAGTCTTCAGTGTAACGCCAGAGAGGCAAGAGAGAACATCACGGCTACGAGTGGCTGTGACTGTAATGTAAATAAAGTGTTGTTACGTTTGCATTGTGATAACTTATTGTGTAAGTGTGTGAGTGTGATACAGTCCGCTTGTGAAAGAAAACATGTATGAGTGGTGTCAGTGCTATTGACGACAAATATTTAGCGTACAACTTGTTTACATGTCTACATTAGATTAGGTAACTGGCTCGCCGACAGATGGCGCCAACAGTCTTTTAACAATGTTTCAAAACCTAACCGAAGTTAGGAAAATACATTTTTTTTTATATTTACAATAAAAGTATTAAAATTACTAGTTATGCGAATAACGAGCAGTTAAGATTTACTATTGATAAGATTAAAATTTACAGTTAATAAAATTAATAATTAAGACTTAAACAAGTTAAGGATTTAAAAGTTAAATGTAAACAATATAACAAGATTCTTAGCAATTAAGATATATATTAAAAGCTGTTAAGAAAATTAAGTGGAATTATTTTAAAATATGCAAACAATTAAAGAATTAAAAGTTATTAAATGAAAGTGAACCATTAAAAATTTACAAATTAAGATTTAAAATTACAGCTTAAAAGTCAGATAGATATGTTCTAATTTAAGTTGCACATCGTAGCAAATAAAAAAGTTAAGATTTAAATGCCAAAAAGTAGCTGCTCAGATTCGCTTGAAGTGATCGAAGTGACTAGACAACAGCCACAGCGGTAGAATCGGACGTTGCAGAATAAATTCCACAACACCTTTTCAATGCCTGGAAAGATTCCCAGTGCGTATCATAGATAGCTCTAGGTCTCTTCCTGGAGCTAGCCACACCTGGATGGTATACAGGTATTTGTCTGATCGCTTCGTTACGGATCTGAGGGCATTTTGAATGAAAGGACTTTGAAATTTTGAAAATATAGTCCATAATAGGATCTATATCAAGGTCTCTGTGGAGTTGTTTCCTTCTAACAAACCACGGGGCGTTTACTATCATAGCTATCTATTTATTATTAAATACTTGGAGCTTCTTGAGATTTGCGATTGAGGAGGACGTCCAAATAGGGCATCCATACAAGAGAATTGGTCGAAGGATTGACTTGTAGAGCAAAACCTTGTGTCTGATCGCTAGCCTGCTCTTACGAGAAATTAGGCTTTTAGCTTAACGCTA